>JAOTOM010005116.1:0-290000 GCA_034440615.1 Ashinkailepas kermadecensis
AAGGGCTAATTGGGCACATCCTGTAGTTACTGGGCGAACATTCTGCGATTGGAAAGGTTAACTAACACCGAATGAGAGCTTCCAAGTTATGCGCAGCTGTCATAGATCAATACAGAATAATTCGATAGCTCGGCCGGGCGAAATTTGTATCATGAAGATAGCGGATGTTCATACACCCCTTGATTCAGTTAGGTGTCATGCTCCGCGTACCACCAGCGATTATATTATTTTTAATGAAACTGAGTCCGATCTGTAGATCGGACACAATACTTTCGTGTTGAGTTCAACACGAAAGTAGAACTCATTCCACTTGATGTAAGTTAAAGTGCATGAATTCATATTTCTGCTTTGCTATTATGTAAAATTTTCTGTCAAATAATTGCTTGCAATATGATGAATCGAACGCAAGGTGTTTTTCGCGTTGATTGCTCTTCGCTAACATGGATTTATATATAATTAAACTTCTATATCTGCATCGTTTCACTATGTAAATAACAAGAAATTGGTATCGCGTAACGTACAATTTTATTCCGCGTCAATGAATGCTATTCTGCACCTCATTGGAGTTTTCTTTCACCTATAAGCTAACTTCGAAGTTGGGTGCCAGCTAGGTGTCAAAATCACATTTATCCTGTGCATATCTCTCCGAAAGCACATCACCTAGTTAGTTTCTGTTCCACTTTCACCTCACTTCTGTTTCGCTAGCCGGCAATCGCTCAAATATTCAAAAACGTATTTGGTTACAAAGTCAGCTGGCTGATGCGAGTTGCTGAACGTTATGCGGCTATACTCGTATGACGCAGGGTTTTTGTCGTGGTCTATAGCAGTCTTCGGCACCGGAACAGCTCTCGGGCTATTTTGAGACGTGAATGTAAAATATTATGGTCATATTTCATATGCATTTAGTGTGGAATTCGAAGGAATGCTTCTATATGCATTTTATATCAATATGTATAATACTTACTATCAATAGTGAGACATCCTGGCGCTTGAACACGTGACGAATAGCTTGGTATAAGGATGTCGAAAAACATCGGAAGCGATGTAAGCTGCGTTGGGTGTCTATTTGCACCAAGCTGTGGCAATTTGATAGCACTGTCTCTGTTATCTTTGTACATAAAAATAATAGGCTATGCTAGGTTAGGCTATGATAGATTCGATAATGGTTGTTTTTGTTAATTTAATTTTGTACATTTTTCATGTTCCTGATTTTTTTCTGAAGACAAGCGAGTATGCTAGCTTAGCTTACGATAGGCTAGGTTAGATTAGGCTTCTTCAAAACTCTACATGATTCTTCATTACATATTACCACACCCAAATATTTTTGGGTGTGGTAAAATGGCTCCTTTTTGGTATTACATTGCTAGCCAACTGAAAAGTAACCATTTCCAACATGTGTGGTGACGTTATTTTAAGTGGTTCACTAAATAAACATGGCATTCAAATGTGTTTCCTAAAAGTTGGCTAATGGCCAAAAATTCAACCATTGGAGGCAATATTGTTCAGCCTGTTAACCCTGTGCTGATGTCATCTTGAATGGATAGCAAGAACCATACATTTTTTTTAGACCATAGCGCCACCATGGATGCCAGGGTGTTATACATCATAAATTGTAGGTAAACTTGCACTTTAATGTAATTTGTGAATTATTGGAATATATTTCCAATGCAATGTTTATAAATGTGGTTAACATTAAGTGACCACTCATTTCCTCTCCAAGTGTATACTTTGCAGTTGGCAGGCAAAATAATAATAAGTGAAGGGCTCAGAGTTTGGTAATATAGCATAAATACTGTTCAAATGAAATAAAAAAAACAGCAGAACCTAACCTAGCCTACCCTAACATTCCATGCAAGAAACAAATATTAATGAACATCTTCAAACAATTTATTTCAAACATTTTCAGTTTATAAAACCTGACATAAACCAGCCTACTTCAGCCTAGCCAAGTCAATTTTCAAAGACAAAATGAAAATAATTCTGAAATATTTTTCCAACTTAAAAGAAAGTCTAACCTAACTTAATGCAACCAAATCTAGCCTGATTGTTTTTGTTCATTTGTATTATTTAAAAAAAGAAAGAAGTAAATTTAGTCACAATACTTCATAGGGAGCTATATATCCTAGCCTATCTAGCACCATTCACCTAATATTGCATAACACACTGAACAATTACAAACTCCTCCAATCATGCCCATTGTCTACCATAGCCAATCTCATAGCATACAAAGTGATGTTGAAAGCAAAGAAAAAGATATATCATAACCTTACCTAACCTAGCCTAACCTTACATTCAAAAAGGCATTTTTGTATATAAAATTTCCAAACAATATTTTTGTCCAAAATTTCAAAATTAAAGAACGTAACCAAACCTAACCTAGTTATAACCTGAGCCTGGTTATATTAGCCTGAACTGTTTTTGTGAAAAAAAAAATCCCATTCCTTAAAAAATGCCCAACTTACAACAAAAGCCTAACCTAACCTAACCTAACCTAACTTAACCAAAACCAACCCCTTTGTATGCTTCATGGGGGTAAAATATGTGTAAAACTTTGTATCATAGTTACCTTAAACTGCAATGATACCCTTTAAAGTTGAGCAAATATTTTGGTTTACTTTAGTGTTTGAGAAAAAAAAATTCTTTAAAAAACAGATTAGCTAGGTTGGATTAATTAGGTTATGTTGAATGTTCTTTTTTTATATTTTGAACAATATGTTGTATCCTATCTTACCTAACTGCAAGCCACTTTTTTGTCATTTTGCCTGTGAGCTGAAAGGTAGAGAAAAAAATTGTTTGCAAATTTTCCATTTTTAGAACAAGAATATGTTCTTGCAAGGAAGATTAGGCTAAGCTAGGTTATGTTATGTTCCTTTTTCTTGATTTTGAATACTACTTTTTACGCTACATTACCCAAATCCAAGCCCATTGTGTAGTGTTATTTTCCATTCCAACTGAAAAGTATGAATTTGCCGAGGAAAAGAGTGACCACTTCATGTTAAGCACTTCCATAAGCATTACATTGGAAAAAGACATTCCATGAAACCAGAAATTACCTTAAACTGCGAACTTACTATAGGCACAACGATTATGCAGGTTATACGATAATGCAGGTACAGCCTATAATTAATCTATGTGAACCCTCTCTTCAGTTGTGCACAAAATGACACTGCTGTCTCACCACCACCTGATGTCCCACTGTGGTCGGAGTGGAGGTTGTCGGGCAGCAGCTAATCTCGGCAAACCAGTTGGCACCACTTGCACACCCATGTAGCAGATGCTGAAAGCACAAAATATGATTAGGCCTTGTTACTAAATATGTTCCACATTCTGCAAATGGATACAGGTCATTGTATTTGGGCTGGCAGACCAGACACTCTGAATTGTGCTGACAGGTGTGCATTTGGTGCACACAGAATCCCAACTCTGGACCTATCCACAGCCAAGGCCATGACAAGGCTGGCCCCATCTCCCAGCCAGATAGACCTGCATGGGTGGTCAATGGAGGGGAGCCTCCCATGTGCCTGCTGCCGACACATTCGATATCACCATCAAAATGAGCATACCTCCAGCTGGCCCCATCTGACATGAAATACCATCACATAATCAAACCACTTAGGGTGCCACTCAATCACAAAGGAATCAGACAAATATCACACATATCTCCATTGAGATGGGAATGCTGGCCCATTTAGCACAGATCAGGCATATGACACACCACCCCACCACAATTAAGACATGCTGCCCTACAATAAGCTGCAATTGATATTTCCACACTGTGCTCCTGACTGGGTTGGTGGGCTGTGAAGCACCAGTAAAAAGCAGTGTCAATCAGTGCTGTGACACTGCATTTGAGAGGTTCAGAGATCACTAACATTCTTTTTAAGGTTTCTGAGTAGAAAGATGTGGTATTATGGTAGCAGGATTAAATATCCAGATTCTACAATCACATATAGATCATCAATAACTTTCCATCATCATACAAACACCAGTTCCAAATTGGAAATGCTGGAGGCAAATCAAGGAATGCTACTAAACATCAAGACTGCAAAGTATGACAAATGGCTGACATGGCACAGCAGCCATGAACAAAAAATCCAATAAGGAGATTGAATGCACCACCAAACGAAAAAAAAACATGAGGTAAGAAAATCAAGAGGCTTATAGCAAGAACCTTTTCTACATAAACACATCTTCAGTTTTTAAATTGCGTGTATCACATTTTGAAGGTTTTCTCCAATTGTTGTGATTTTCTTCTTCTTGCAAACATTGAAGTCATGTGTGAAGTGTCAGTGTATTATCGGTCCACTCACACCAGGCACCTGTTGCTGTGCCAATTGTCACACCAATTGCTGCACCAGCCACACCTCTAGCCCCCCACCCTGCATGGACAAGATATTGCTGAAAGTGTCACACTTTGCAGTCTGGCTAATCATGAAAGGAATATTTATTGAATATGCAGTTTACATAGAATAAGTTCTGAATAATAATTTCCCAGAATGAAGAATATTAGCAAGATCTTAAAGCATATTCTACACATCTAATAAAACATCAGTAGATGTGATGCAATCAAGCATATGTACTTCAGTGCACTTCTTAACCAGGGCAAGCAACTTCTTCAACACAAAAGCAATTTCTTACATAGACCCAGATCAGTAATAAAATAAATGTATCAATTCAACATCAAAATCAAATATTTCAACATGCAAATGGTGGAAATGGAACCAGCATGCTAAGCACAGACCAAGCATGTGGAGTTCTCTAAAATTAGATGTAAATCCAATACAATCCATTTAACAAAAAATGCAAGCATTTGTCCTGTTCAAACTATTCATACAGGTATGGTGCATAAACAACTAAGTTACACCATGCTTCTGGTGCATACCTACAGCATCAACATTGGTGGATATATTTGTGAATATCCCAATATTAGGTAGCTTTCTTTATATTAATAAACAAGCGGGAACATGCCTACCTACCTACCTACTTACTTAATAATAATTGAACGTCTATACCATATCGAAAAGAAAGCGGTGTTTGTTGTCTGAGCTGCGGCATAAACGTAGCCGTTATTCCCAACACATCCTGTTCGTGAGCCTGCCCTCTCTCCTGCCAGCATTTCTGCCGAACGTTACACACGAGGTGAGGTCACCATCGACATCACGGATTCTATCCAGTTTCTAGTACGACCCAGATTCAGTGCCTGATAGGCCTGCGCAAACCTTAAAAGAACCGTGGGCAAACCCAGAAAATCTAGTAAAGGTATCTTGGGCAAACCCAGAAAACCAACATTTTTAGGTAATCATCATTAATCGGTTTTACAGCGGCAATTTGCTCTCCCGTCTAGTCGCTTTTCATCCTTCCAAGTCATTCCTTGCTTCAACTAAACATTCCAGAGATGAACTAAAAAAAGTACATCGAAGAACATTTATTATTAACAAGAATTGATTTCACTCAATTTTCTCGGCTTTTTTATTGACAAAACTTGTTTCTTGGTGGTGAGAATAAAACGATTTTAGACTGATTGGTTTAGTATAATTTTCCTTAAACCATTTTATATTCCGAAACCTATATCCCAGTACGCGGCAGGCAACAAATCAGTCGGTGCACGACCGTCCTACTCGTGGGGTGTGTTGTGAATATTTATTAGTTGTGCGGCGTGAGCATGTCGGCAGTATCAGGTATGGATTTATAAACTTGGTTGACATCGATTAAGTGTAGTTTTGTTATCATTTTCTCTACCGTTGCTCAGGAAGTTGGCTTATAACCGCATCCTTCGCGAATTTAACCACAGCGCCAATCTGTCATCTGGCAGTCATCCGTCGGCTGCCAGATACCGTAGAGCTGAGTGCAGTCACGACGTAAATTAGAAAGCGTATTGCAATTTGCTGATATTTGTAAGTTTAATTCTACTTATTTCAGCGGCGTCAATACTAAAACCTATTTCGTTATTAAAACTGATGTGGGAATTAGATTTGGTGGTCGCTTTTAATATATGCAGATCACAATGCCGGCTCTTCTCCCTGTATCTTGTTCCTGAGACCACGTGACCTGGGAGCAAATTTCTGCTGTAAAACCGACATTGGAAAACAAACTGCGGCATAAATGGGATCAATTGCGTCGGTTTCAGTCACAAATTATTGCGAGGTTCCAGCAGGTTCCAGTTTATTGGCAGCGAGCTTCCTCCAGCAATGTTGAGGGTGATTTGTTGAGCAATAATTCTTTCCGTGCCTATTTTGGAGGTCTGTGATAAAGTACGGGCTTTTGTACTATCCATTACCTGTACTGTAGCGACTATATTCCGTATCGCAATTCGCAGGCACGTTCTTACTTGGGGACAGAGCACAGGGGAGCATCCCTAACACCGAATCGGGCCAGGCTGGGCCAGGCGCCGAAAGGCGACGGCCATATTGTGGTCTGGTATTGTGGTGCCCTGGCCACGGTTCCGACTTTGTCGGGACGTGCAAAGCAGAGTATATTAAAGAACGGGTACACCCAAGTTTAGTATATTCTCAGATCTAGTATATAGCGCGCCTTGGTGACGTCACAGCTAGAATATGCGATATTCTACTAGAATGTGGTGGACATCTGGCGGATTATAGAATCCTATAGTAGAATATTCCAAATCTAGCAGATTCCTGGCAATTGGTGATGAAGTGCCGCAACCGCGGCAAAAACTTAACGTGCTTCATTTTTCTTATTTTTCTATAAATTTTCATTAGAAAAGAGCATATGGTACTATGGCATGCTTTACTTTCTCCTGTATTCAGCTGACACGAGAAAGCAAAGGATGACATGAAAAAGAGTACAAAGAATGAGAAAGAACGTTCAATTTCATTTAACAGCAGCTTCCTTTTCTGCCGAAGCTCGACGCACGACTGGCCTTGAGGGCCAGCCGGTCGTCATGGCAACGACTTAGGCCCCGCCCTCCGGGAGTCGGCCGGCCGGTTTTGTGTAGTGTCCTCGTTTACCGGCAAGGAAACATACTTTTTCGGTGTGATACAAGTAAAAACGATCCGGATTCGTGTGTAGAATTCTTCAGGCATTCGCATGGTATCAAATTTTCGCATGTACAATTAAAATTTCCTGCGTAAAGCCGTGGCAAATATTGTCCATTTTGGCTTGAGATGTACGCAAAGTGCTCCCGAGTATCGCCTTGGCTACGTCACAGGCCCGGAACAACTTGCCCCCCCCCGTGCAAAGCGCTTGGGAAAGCCACTGAACTCTTGATCTCGGGATAATAATGAGTGAACTTTTGGTTTGAGGTGGGTATAAACACCTTCACAGTGGACAGAAGAACTCAATGAGAAATAATCTGGTGCAGGTCTTAATTGCAAGCATGCACGTTTTTTTTAAACAATGGCCTGGTAAAGTGGTCATCGATTGTTTCCCACTTCTCGGATGGCAAGGCCTCTCAGTATGTGAACTGGGGGCACGGACTCAATAGTAATCCATTCCTCGATCCCCATGCATCCCCTCAGTGAAGCCAAACAATGTGTCATATGGAAGCGACATGCAGGGGCGGATCCAAGGGGACAACAATGTGCCCCCCCCACATGGGAAGGTGACGCCCTACCGGCCGGGGAAAGGCGCCGCTCTGGGAATGCTCGAGTGCACCACCCACGAATTTTCCAGCCAGAGGCGCCCCTCCGAGAGGGAAATGTGCCCATCCGGAAGGCTGGAGAGCACCGAGCCCCCTCAAATTTGTCAGACAGAGGCGCCCGTCGGAGCAAAGGCGCCCTTCAGGTACCAAGTACAGATACAGGTATTCCTGGTCCGCCCCAGCAACTCCCCTCCCCCGCCAACCGTTTGAATTTATCAGCCTAAGGCGTGCTTCTAAGTAGAAAAGTGCCCATGTGGCATAAAAGCTACGGAAAGCTCGTGTGCTACCTCGCCTGAAAAAATCAAAATTGTAAATGGTGTCTCTCCAGTGGAGTGACGCACCTCCAGACAAGTACGAACCCACGTCAAAACTTCCGGACCCGACCCTGAAGTAGTGGATGTGACCACTGGCGCAACAAGCCCACCGGTTTGGAGGGGGAACTTTCGGTGCCGCCATACCCCCCCCCCCCCCTAAAGTGCCTGGGATTTGTGTCAGGGGAGGGTCAAGCGGATTTGGAGGGTGATCAACCTACCAATATTTTTCGTGTACGGTAACCACATTTCGACCACTATTTTTCAAAGGGGCCATTTTTTCAATAAAATAATTAGTGACCAACTTAATTGTCCCGTGGAGGGGGCCCAATCTACCACCATCGTTTCTCAGTTATTGAATTTCAACTCTAATTCCACAAAGTGTTTTTTTATTCCTTGATAAAATACCTCGAAAATACAACAAACTGACCACAATTTTCGTATATGCTACGGAATTTTGCATATCTGTATAGCCTGGCATGAAGCCTATGAGGTCACAGATCGTATAAGGTAGAAACATTTGACTAATTCCAAGGGTGCATGCTTTTTACCGCAAATAAGCGCATTATAATAATATAAAACTTGGGTGTTGAAACCCGAGGGGCTTCCGATCCCGGCTCGCAGCCACGAAGACATTACCTTCAGCTTTGACGGAGCATTTGGGGTCTCCAAAACGGCGCAGCTCATTGGTATGGTTTGATTTACATATGTTTATCGTACAGTTTCTTTAATGCAAACAGGACTGTATTTTAGTTTTCAAGTTGTATTTTGTGTCATGACTTCTTTGTTGATTGTGTGATTTCGGTGTCGTTTTTGTTCCTGCGTAACAGATGACCCTTGCCATACTTAGCTAGTTTAGCTACCGAATACTGCATTAAATGTTCTTTGAGCATCTAATTTACCCAGGAATATGTCTCTTAGGAAAACTTGCCATAGTCTCAAGCTGTCATAGTCGTGCTTTAATCCAAAAGATGCCCAAATGAACAGCCTGCTGCTGACTTACCCGTGAGCGAAGACGACGTCCATAAACTTGGTAGGAGTTCGATATTCATATTCAGCAGAAATCGACGACCCCTCCGATTTCCACCAAATTTTGCACATCAACATAGAATGGGCTTCTGAACACACACACCATAGCGTTTCATGGGGCATAACATTTTCTGACCTCTAGAGGTTAAAATGTTAATGAATGTACCATGAGGTGTACAATGAAGTTCTAGGTAAGCATCCGACATTGCTGATCATAACACAGAACTAATCGCACGGTATCCCAGGCAAGGAAGGGTCGGAAAATCCAAGCATCCGGTACATCTGATCATAATAAGGAACTAACGACACCGTACCCCAAGCAAGAACTGGTTGACGGGTAAAAGAGCATCACAATTTTCACTTTTTCACTTAATGGTTAATTTCCCATATCCCATAACATCACTTAATCCCACATGGGACCCTATGGAAGATCTAAACCACGACCCCTTAGATTTTCGCCAAACTTGCAGCATATGCGCCTCGTTAGGTCTTACATATGTAATGTCAAACATTCTGCGGGGCATTGCAAGCTGTGACCTACATAAGTCGCCGTGTGGTCACCGAATATCAACCTGAGGGAATTAAGCGGAATATTTGAAGAAATAATGATACCATATACATAAATGGGTGTCCTATCCAAACATCCGGTGCATTTGATGATAACACGAAACTAATAACCCGGTACCACAAGGAAGAACTGGATGAGAAGTAAAAAAGCATCACAAATTTCACTTTTTTCACTTAATGGTTAATGTCCCATAGACTTTAACATGGGACCCTATGGAGGATCAAATCCCCGACCTCTTAGATTTTCGACAACATTGCACCATGTGTGCCTCATTAGGTCGTACATATGTGATGTCAAGCATTCTGCGGAGCATTGCAAGCTGTGACATACAGAGGGCACCGTGCGGTCATCGAATACAAAGCTAACGGAATTATCGGAATATTTCAATAAATAACGATACCATATACATACATGGGTGTCCTATCCAAGCATCCAGTGCACTTCATCATAACACGGAACTAATAACCCGGTACCCCACGGAAGAACTGGTTGAGAGGTAAAAGAGCATCACAAATTTCACTTTTTCACTTAATGATTATTTTCCCACAGGCTTTATTTAACATGGGACCCCATGGAGGGTCAAAACCAGGACCCTTAGATTTTCCCCAAACTTGCAGCATGTGTGCCTCATTAGGTCCTACATATGTGATGTCAAGCATTCTGCGGTGCATTGCAAGCTGTGCCATACAGAGGTCACCGTGCGGTCACCGAATATCAAGCTGAGGGAATTAAGCGGAATATTTGAATAAATAACGATACCATATGCATAAATGGGTGTCCTATCCAAGCATCCGGTGCATTAGATTATAACACGGAACTAATAACCCGGTACCCCACGAAAGAACTGGTTGAGAGGTAGAAGAGCATCACAAATTTAACTTTTTCACTTAATGGTTAATTTCCCATAGGCTTTACATGGGACCGTTTGGAGGATCAAAATCACGACCCTTAGATTTTCCCCAAACTTGCAGCATATGTGCCTCATTGGGTCTTACATATGTGATGTCAAACATTCTGTGGGGCATTGCAAGCTGTGACCTACAGAGGTCACCGTGCGGTCACCGAATATCAAGCTAGGGGTATTAAGTCGAATATTTCAATAAATGACGACACCATATACATAAATGAGAGTCCTATCCAAGCATTCCGTACATTTGATCATAACACGGAACTAATAACCCGGTACCCCAAGGAAGAACGGAAATATTCCGCTTAATTCCCTTAGCTTGATATTCGGTGATAGCACGGTGACCTCTGTATGTCACAGCCTGCAATGCCCCGCAGAATGTTTGACATCACATATGTATGACCTAATGAGGCACACATGCTGCAATTTTGGGGAAAATTTAAGAGGTCGTGGTATTTATCTTCCATAGGGTCCCAGGTTGCCCATGGGATATTAACCATTAAGTGAAAAGTGAAATTTCTGATGCTCTTTTACCTCGCAACCAGTTCTTCCTTGGGGTACCAGGCTATTAGTTCCGTGCTATCATCAAATACACCGGATGCTTGGATAGGACGTCCATTTATGTATATGGTATCGTTATTAATTCAAATATTCCCCTTGTTTCCCTTCGCTTGATATTCGGTGACCGCACGGTGACCTCTGTAGGTCACAGCTTGCAATGCCCCGCAGAATGTTTGACATCACATATGTATGACCTAATGAGGCACACATGCTGCAAGTTTGGGGAAAATCTAAGGGGTCGTGCATTAGATCCTCCATAGGGTCCCATGTTAAGGTCTATGGGAAATTAACCATTAAGTGAAAAAGTGAAATTTGTGATGCCCTTTTACCTGTCAACTAGTTCTTGATTGGGGTACGGTGTTGTTAGTTCCGTATTATGATCAGATGTACCGGATGCTTGGATTTGCCGACCATTTCTCGCCTGGGGTACCGTGCGATTAGTTCTGTGTTATGATCAGCAGTGTCGGATGCTTGCCTAGAACTTCATTGTACACGTCATGGTACATTCATTAAAAATAATCAATTTAATCCGAGTTCTTGTTGGGATGGCCTTATGAACCAGGGTCCTATTGCTAAGCAGAGTTTGTTGCGTGAATCCTGGCCCCACCACCCGATCCATGCATTCCAGTTCAACGGCAGAATTTTGACCGCAAGTTTAACGTGCCGTCAATGCATCGACACGGCCGCCCGGTAGCTCGTCCCATGCCTTGGCGGGCCAGTTGCCAACTGACCCTCCCAGCCGGGGGCTAAATGCGAGCGCGCGAAGCGACTCGAACCCTGCGTTGCCAGGACAAGGGAGACCAGAGCAGGCCAGCGCTCTAACCAACTGAGTTACCGGGGCGGCAATTCTTTAACATTTTGACCTCTGCGGGTCAGAACATATTATGCCCCATGAAACGCTATGATGTGTGTGTTCAGAAACCCATCCTATGTCGTTGTGCAAGATTTGTTGGAAATCGGAGGGTCGTCGATTTCTGCTAAATATGAATTTCGAACTCCTCTGCCAACTTTATGGACGTGCGAAGATGGCACTTTTGACGTGCTTCTCTGTCCCTTAGGGGAGCATTAGGCGACAAGTCTTCCAATGTTCAATCAGGACAGATTCTCCGCTTCCTATCGGAAATCAAGTTTTCTGTGATTTATACTGCTAATTAACTCGCTTTTACATCTGACAAAATGAGGATCGTTGCATAGCATGGTATCACACTTGTATTTCTCCTCAGGGCATGCCATTCTGAGTGACTTTCGCTGACGATGTTGCTTGCATTTTACTGTTTGACTGACGATGTTATGGGCGCTGAAGGACCGACGCAGTCTATGCGCCCATAAATTACAATAGCTAACCAACGAATCAACACAAACGAACAGTATATATCACCCTTTGGGCTTCTTCAGCTGTTCTTTAGCTGTGAACAGTTGAAGAATCCCCATGGGTGAAAGATACTGTTGACTTGTGCATGTTTTGGATTAAGTTGTCATTTTAACAGCATGAGACTGGGGCTGATTTTTCAAACAGTTTATGCCATGAGTGTCACAGCCAGCATCCGTCACCTGGAATATCAGTTAGTTATTTTGGCTTTAGGGCGTATTGAATTCATTGGTCATGTAGCACCCGAATATGTTGCCTTGAATCGATAAATAAAAGTTGCTCATGTTTCCAGGCGTGCTACTTGGCCACCCTGGGTGGTGACACCGTGACAGCAGTGGTGCAGCTGTGTTGTTCGGCTCTCATGGACAGCGCCGCATCTGACCGGGAAGTCTAAGCGCGGAAGGAAGAAGTTCCAGGGAACGCGACTACATCAGACCATAATCAGTAAGCGATAACACACTATCATTTCAGGATTGACTTCTGAGTTGCCCTCATAGCCCATTTCAGGAGTAAGGCCATTATTGTAGTTGGTAGCTTAATACTGTTGTGTAAGGCATGCAAATATATCGCAATGTTACATGGGTGCTTATTCCCCCCCCCCCCTTCTGACCCCTCCTCAGATCTCGATAACGTATGAACCAATATTGTTTTTAAGATATCGTTTAAAAGCTTGTAGCGTTGCGTACAATATTGTTGAAAACAAAACTGAAATTTTGAAAACGGCGGATGAGGGAGGTAAAAGAAGGGGAATTAATGACGTTTTTGGTTTTACGAAAGCTCTAATTTAACATTGAGGTCCAGTTACTGTTAGGGGCGTCGGTATCTCAGTGGTTAAGCTGAGCGTCCGGCATGCCAGAGGTACGGAGTTCGATTCCCCGCGTCACCTGCCCTTCCTGCCAGGGTGAGAGGCAGGCGACGCCATATGGCCGCAGCTGCTGTGTGCGTCGTAAAATGACAACCACTACCAGTTACTGTTAGTTGAGTCAAATTTAAAAGCGCATCATTTGTGTTGCAATACAGTTCAGTTGCAGAACCATGGATGCATCCATTGTAGCTGAACTTCGGGAGGACGTTTTTGGCCAATTACGGCCAATTATCGTCCATGACCCCAAAGCTGACCTTGATCCGCCCATCTCGGAAAAGATCAGCTTCCATTGCCATGCGAATTCCCAAGAAATAAAAAGTGATCTGAAGGGGACGAGTGATCTAGGGGTAAGATGCTCGTCTCGCAATCGAAAGGTTGTGGGTTCGAGTCTCACCTGTCGGTACTCTTCGCCCGCGACCGATCGGCGTGAGAGATTGGCGACGCTATATGACTCAACGGTCGACGTGTCGTAAAAACCAATAACCAACCAACAGTGATGTGATGTGTCGAGGTTTCGGTTTACTATCATTTTGAAACCACCACTACCTCCTTACTTCGTTACCCTGCAACCGACGCTGTTATTTATGCACATATTTAGTGACGTTAAATGTGCAATCAATATGTATGTCTTCTTCGCCAAAGGTGTTGTCAAGAAACTAGTTTTGATATACATAGCATGTCTGTCTTTATAAGATATCTGTCTGGCTTTGAAAGCTCATTATACTGTTAAAAAAGCCAGACATAACCTCCAAGCTCACTGTCTAGGGCTGCTACTCATCAATAACAAAAGGCGGCATCATACGCCGAAAATAACTTTAGGAGACCTCATGAAGTTTCAGAACTTGCCGCGTTAAGAAGCGGCGAACAAAAAAAACTTTACGGAGCTTCTGAAGCCCTCTTACATAATGGGGTTACGGTTCAACTGTTGGTAATGATTCGCTGAAGCTATGAAGGCTGCTTTGGTTCCAATATGCTGATGAATGATGCTTATGTTCGGTGGAGAAGGTATGTGGCATATTGTGGTTGTTTACCTTCACGTGCATCCTCTCAATCCTTTGCTGCTGTAAGTACTTCCTAGTAATCTAGTCTAGCTTAATAGATCCATCGTAATTATACTTTTTCATATCGGCAAATGTACAATCCTTTGGAAGGTGGCTGTGTAAGCAGGTCGTACCATGGTGGTGTGCCCAGGTTGCCGTTGGTTCTACACTGGCTGGGTGTACAGACGACCTATTCGTATGTCACAGTCCATAATCCCCAAAGGTACAGTGAAATTCCCTCGTTAATCCGTGATATACTGGAACCTTACGATCTGTGAACTGCCTTCAACTTCCATGTTGTACCAGGCTTTCACCGACCACAAGCATCGTTCGTGTTCTGTGATGTATGCGTATGTCCATCATACTATGCACTTTTGGGATATGTGAGTCCTTCCTTTGGAGCGGTTCGGGGCTACCATCCCCAGTAATATCAGGTTGTGCCGTAGCAATACCACGAAGTTTGACGTTTATCACCTCTCCACACTATGTTTTTTAATCTCTACCCATGGGTAGCATCACCTTACATGGTCAGTTAATTCAGATGTTCTATACCACTTGCTGCATGCCTTCCGTACACCACGAGCACTGCGGTTTCCTGTGCAAGTGAGATGGTGGATTGGTTCACGCTGCGCCGCTGAACTCTCCCCGTTTCTCTCTGCTGTTGGTTTGGATTTGGTGTACTTCCGCTCACAAGTGTAGCATATGGATATCTATCACCTGGCTGTGCTATGGGCGCAAAATGACCAACGCAGTCGCCGCGCCCTAAAGCGTAAATTCACCACCACCACCTTGCTGTGCGAAATACGAGGTCATGAGATGTCATAGCATGCTGTTATGCGTACTATCGCCCATTACTTGACACCGGTACGTTTATACCTGTCTCGACTAACCTAATGGGCGCTGTATAACCTATGCAGTTGATGCGCCCCTAAACCCCAATAACGAGATGGTGGATTTGGCCGATTTAGTTAAGAGTGTAAATAGCCATTCAACCAACCTTAGTGTGCCTAACTTGTGCGAAGTAGTAAAAGGGTTGAGCCTACATTTCATGGTTTCGCGCTTTTCAGTGGCGGTGAAGAACACGAGGACGGCCGAAAGTACCATGCGAGAAATCGACTTCGCCTTGGGAAAGTGGCTACATGGATCGCGGGATCGCGGCGGCAGGAGATTAGAATGGGTCCACAATGACCGCCAAACACCGCAGGTCGAGCGCCGCGCTCCGGAGCGCGATAACGCCACAAATGAGCGTGAAGCTTCACCTCGGTCCGAAACCGACAGTCCCAGGAGCTTACAGCTGGCATTTAGCGACTATTAGAGTAGAGTAGAGTATTATAATAGAAGAGATGTACGTCATTGTATTATGCCAAGAAGTAATATATGTTTTGCATTATACACGGCATTTAAAAACCGGTGATAGCTGGGAGCGAACCGCGCTTATCGGTGGAAACGCCCAAGGTGGTCTACACAGAACGTGACATCGAATGTCAAATGAAGTGGTGTGTGCGTCTCACTACGTCACTATTACGCTGAAATACTCTATGTTTCGAAATTAGTTCAATAAGTGCCAACACGGCATATGTATAAATTGCGGCCGGTGCTGCAACCACCACCATGGTGTGAACGTTTGGTTGGGGACGCGGTGGCAGCCGTAGTCAGCCGACCGGACGCGGCACCACGTACCAGTGGGAACCAGGATGGGATACTCAGTTGGGGCGCAACCCCGGCCCTGCTCGTTGCACACTCAACGCCCGGTCCGAGTCCAGCCGACGCCCAGTTCGTGCCCAGCCTGAGCCCGGTCTGCGCCCAACCCGTGCCCAGCCTGAGCCCGGTTCGCTCCCAGTCCGTGCCCAACCGGAGCCCGGTGCGCACCCAGTCCGCGCCACGCTTGTGCTCGGCGTAAACTCGCATGCCCAGTCGCTGCCCAGCTGGGCCCCGGTCAGAAAACCAACCGGGGCCATGTCGGGCCGCAGCGAATAAATGTTGCATGGACGAAATTGTACCCAGTCGGGCTGGCCGGCCACTGCTCTGCCGTCTGTCCAGCTGGACCCCAGTCGGGACCCGGTTAAGATGCTGGCTGGGCACTGACCTACGGCCTGTTGATTTCTCGAAATTATTTGGTGGGGTGAGAGGGGGGGGGAAGGTATAACATACATGAAGGCAATTGGCAGGCCAAAATGGATTGGGAGACACTCTCCATAGCGTCGCATGTTAAAAGTGGAAATTATTAGGGGCAAAGCCAACATTGAGGGACACTTGCCACCTCAAAAGCATATATAAAACCACCACTTCGCTGACCTCTCTTGAATAAACAGCTGGATTTACCTGCCAGTGTTAAATTGTGTCGGATGACAACAAGCAGCCGCTTCAGACGGTAAAAAACAGTACCTGCGATCGAGTCTGTGATGTCATTAGGCATAACACAACCTGGAATTGTACCTCGAAGCATATATGTATGCTTGACTTATGATGACGACACAGGTAGGGATGTCTTTGGTAACCGATGTATCGATTTTATAACGATTTGAATATCTTTTCCAGTCATAATTGGTCATTATATTCGACTGCAATGAATAATATCAAAATGACCCAGAATGACGTAGTTGAAGTCCCATGGTAATAGAATGACCTCTGGTATGCCAACTGCACCTGTATTAACCTCTCAATATACATTGGTCCGATTGCATCTGATAACATCTGATTTTTGTATTTACATTGGGAATATCTAAGCATTTTGCAGGCCGTTTTAATGTGATTGACCTCATTAGTGTATACTAGATGCAGTTTGATGCACACCACCACATGCAGCAGTATGCCGTAGCAGTATGATATCCTCGATGATATCCGCCGTCACCAGCGGTATGCGGAAGTGGAATTGTATCATTCTGGCCTGTTTCATTGTTTGCTGAGTTTTTAAGCTTGTCGCTCCACAGGGGTACTTAAAGATGGCTTATTCGTCCAAATAAAGCTCTCTGTGCTGCTGTGAACTGATGACTCTTTGAACACCACATACCATAATCACTGCATTTCATTATTTTTCGAAAAGAAGCGTCATCTTTCGGATCAGAGAGCACTTTCTCAACTCAGAAGGCCCTCTCCTACCTGAAGGGGCCCTCTCAAAGCTCAAATAGCTCTCGGCTCACTTGGACATGTCATGGCTCCAAGCTTAGACAGAGGGCCCTCTCGATGCACTCTTCCCTGTAGGGATCGGTGCAGACAGCTGGGAGACGGAACTTCTCGTTTTGTGGTTTTGCTAAGCTTTTATACCGGCGAGCTACCGAGGAACTGATCCGTTTTTAAATGTTGAAGTAAGCCTATATAAGATAAAATACCTGATGGTTTCGCGAGTATTATTTGTTGTTCTCTATTGTGTGGTGCTTGAAAAGAATTGGCCCAATTCGAAGTGTTTCGGATTATGGTGGGTGGGAGGGACAATGGTCTAGCGACCGATTATTTCTAGTTTGAACAATTTCTGGTTTTTAGAGAGTGGGGAAAGAAATCCCAGTCCGCAATATGCCTGGCTATGGCAGCTGACGAAGCCAGAATTCCACTCAAGCTACCCCAATCAAGACATTTCGGGGCAGTAAGTTATTGATTGAGCTCTCCTTGGGCTATCTCTGACACCCTACGTGCATTGGGTGGTATAAGTTGGGCTCCGATCTGGCTAAGCAGATAGCTTCGGCAAACCTTTGGCCAGCTTGAGTCCAGAGTCCAATTAGAATCGCCACAGCGGGACTGCTCTTGAACGGTACAAGTCTGTGAAATGCATTAAAGCAATCAGGTATCACAAGCTACACAATGTGCAACTTGTGTATAGAACATGTGCAATGCACATGTTTTATAATTTATGACCAGAGGCTCAGCCAAGGGGCGACCCCTCCCCCCCCCCTCCTAGTACCCAAAAATACACCAGGTCAAACGAGAAATAATACCTTCACCGCGCAAAACACTACATTTTCGACGGAAGTTTACTGTATTTCATCACATTTCTTTTCGTGGATGGGGGTCGGGCCCCTTATGAAAGTCCTGGGTGTGACACTGCTTATGACTATCTTGTGTCAATTCGATTATAATCTGGATTACGCTACTTTAAGCAAAAAACGTCATCCAACATCACTAGCACCATCGCCATCACTATAACCACGCTTCCCGCTTCATCATGGCGTTTGTTGCGCGTGCTTGCCTTCTGCCGTCGGTGCATCGCTCGTTCGTGTCCATTCCGGTCCATCCTTGTATTTATGCAGCTACCAAGGATCGGCGTGATTGAAGCACAATTCGTTGTGAAAGGTACGGTATATATCCACAATCATGACAACATGATATTCTGGATATATTATCGATGTGTTCTATGGCAGAGTTCGTCCATTGCGCCGTGAGCTAAGATAAGATAGCTGTATCATATGTGCCGACCTGGAGGGTTTTTTTCTCGACTACATGCGGGTAAGGTTTCTGAGTTATTTGCATTGCCTATTTGTCCCACGTGCTTCATTTCTGCCCACATATTGAAGGAATTCCTTCAACTTTGAGGTGAGCTTTGCAGGGGCGGATCCAGGAATTGTCATGTGGGCCCTTTGTCTCTGGAAGGGCGCCATTTCTTCGGAGGGGTTCCTCTGGCTGAAAAGGTCGATGGGGTGCACTCGAGCATACTCAAGGGGAGTGCACTCGAGCACACTGAAAGGGCGCCTTTTTTCCCTGAGAGGCGCCTCTGGATGAAAAGTTCGATGTGTGGGTGCACTCGAACCTTCCCAGAGGGGTACCTTTACCCAGCTGATGGGGGGGGGGCACCAATCGGTCGAACAGCGCCGCCTCTCGGTCGACGACTAACGCCGCCTGCCGGCCGACGGAGGACTTGTGGACGGCGAGCAAGAGCTGGAATTCGTGCTGTGGTGAAGGGTTCGATGTGCAGGCGCGAATCCAGGCAGGTGATGCAAGAGCGCGCCTCCGCGTATTTGGGAATAGTCTTGCCTTGCTTATAAAGTAGGTACCAAACGGTAATGATCAAGCTACTCCTGTGTTCCTTCTTTTTGGAATTCTTGACCCGCGTGCACTGAAAGTGACTGATGTATATACTGAAAATATGAAACTAAAACTTTGAATAAACGTATTTGTGACAACATCTTATTAGTTTTATATCGAAACATGACTGTTGGGTGTGGACCGGATTCACGCTGAAGTCCACTTTTAATGTTTTGGCTGTACGTTTAACGAGTTAAAAAGTGTTCTCATATATAGGTACCCACCAAAAAACGCTGGCTTTGCGATAGATGAAACAATATTTTAAGTAGCGCTCCTTCTTCAGAAAATCTTGCATATGCGTCTCTGGGTGGGTGAATAGAGACCACACGAGTTCAGAGCTGATTGGACCTAAAGCAGCGCTTCGTGGCGATCCTCTGCGCACTGCGGCTGAGATCCGGAGAAGTCGGCGAAAGGAGAATGGGGCCAGATCAGAGCCAGATCGAGCCCAGAGCATCACCGCATAGCGATCCTCCGTACAGTCCTCTGGCTAGGCGATGTCAGCGCTGCCTGATTAGGCTAAAGTTGGGCTAGCTCCCTTGGGCTAAGACTGGGCATTGTTTGGTAATGGTTGGATTTTCTGTCAACTCCCATGGTGAAATCCAACCATTGCCATGGAATACGCCAAGCATGGTCAGTGTTAAAATAATGGTTTTTCGTGACGTGTGATATGTCGAAACGAGTACAGTAGGATGTCGAAATGTTGTCATGGAAGCATGTCCATTAAAATGTTGTTTCAGTTCTTGAATCTCAATTTTGAGCCAATAGTGCACTCGTAAGTCCATGTTCTACGTTTTATTTATGCGACACCAAATATATGGATACCTATGGTAACGATAACGATTGCAATAGATGGTATCAGCAGATGACATTGCTTAACAGACCATCTGACGGATAGCCACTGTCCCTGTAATTGTGTTACGAGATGCTCGTACATCACAATACGTAATGGTGAGAATACGCATGATACTTATACATGAAATACTCAGAAACGAGTCATGGAGACTGCATAAGCCCAAAACAAGAAGCACGATGTCGATACTTCCTTGAAAAGGATGTTTACTCGGTGCTGAGAAAGTGATATATTCCACCCAATTTTACGAATAATTTATCACTGACCAGTGGAGCCATAGCAAACCAAAGCAGAGCGCACTCCGGACAAGTAATATTCCTGGCGGGAATAAGGGACGAAATCCTACAAGTTTGAAATCATTGGGTCATTTTTGTACTCGATTGAAACCACACGACCTGAAGGTACATCGACAATGATACCTCACACTTTTGTGAAACAATCGCCAGTCTACCAATCGCGGCCGTAGTCGGGCCTCGAGGTGGGGTGGGGTGCTGGGCTAATGAAGCGTCTTGCCCTAACTTTACCAAAATTTCGCTCGAAAAAATAAATAAAATTACCCGAATGCAAGCAACTTTTCTTGGGAGGAGGGGGAGGGTGCCAGGGGCAGCGGTAGCCATTACCAGGTATGTCGATTTTTTAAGAAAAAATGTGGGGGGGGGGGGGGCGAAGTGTCAACGTACTAGACCTCCCCCCCAACCAAAAACGTATCGGATTTCGCCTACTATATTTTCAGACCTAAATAATTCTGATTTTTTATTTCACGATGTGTATGTTTATGTTTATTCAGCATCCTCGCCAACGGGCAAAATCGTCCAGTTACAGGTGAAGTCACATAAGCAAAAGAGCGTGTGTGTGTGGGGGGAGGGGTGAATCTTACCAGCCTGCCAACATGTGGTGATGTCGGCTGTTTCCATGTGTTTATAGCTGTGTGGGCATTCGGAGGTATGAGTACATAGTACATGTCAACATAAAAACTTTGAGTCATAACATGCGGCTACAGTGTCCTACAGTGGACTCGGGTCCATCGTCATCGTCATCGTCATCGTCATCGTCATCGTCATTGTCATTGTCATTGTCATTGTCATTGTCATTGTCATTGTCATCGTCATCGTCATCGTCATCGTCATCGTCATCGTCATCGTCATCGTCATCGTCATCGTCATCGTCATCGTCATCGTCATCGTCATCGTCATCGTCATCGTCATCGTCATCGTCATCGTAATCGTAATCGTCATCGTCATCGTCGCCGTCACCCTCCCCTCACTCCACACACCAACAAACACACCGGCTTAAATAAAATATGTCCGCGCCCATATGCAGGCTAAAACACACCGGCCTTGATGGAGCATCGGAGCACACCAGGCCTGAACTGTGGTGACGATGGGTGAAGGTATTTCCTTCGTACCTAACATTAGGGAGGGGCGAAGGTAAAGTGTTGGTGGGTGAGTTCAGGGTCGGGGAGGGGGCACAGCTTCCACAGAAGCATAGAAATCGAAAACAATGTTCTCTGATCAATCATGTCCATTGATGCAATCATCGTGATCGCCGAGTCTAGTCCACACACACCAAGCAAACTAAAACGCACAACGGATCACAGACATCAATCAGCGCAATCGTCATACTATTTGTTTTTTTTTTACAACAATCTAAAAGCTCCGCCCGTACCCAATGGCGCAGCCAGGAGCAAGAGTAGGACACACTGGGTACATGCCTCTCCGGTCACGGCCAAGGAGTCCGAAAAGGTCAGCCCAGGAGATTCCCAGAAGGGCCATCCGACGGTTTTGAAATAGATATGTCGGTTCGAATGGTTTCTTTGCTAGAGTCGGAAATAAAAAGTACAAAACTTCGGAAATTGGGAGTAATGGCAGAAATCAAAACAGTTTTCAAATCGGCGGAATTGGAATGGTCCCCGCCCCAGGTGTGTCGCAACAGGAGCATTTTTACTGAAACCCTGTCAGTACTTGTAATCCTTTCCCTCCAAAATGTTAAGTGCGGAGTTTTCTATACCTTTGGTGGTGCTTGGGCCCCGCCATATTTGCCTTCTTGACCTCATTGACCAATTTGAGTTCTAATTCCCCTTGAAATTGACTTTGGACGGATCAAGGATGATAATATTCCCAAATCTCCAAAATACCGCCATTCGCAGTAGTTGCAGGAAAGCAACACTAAATCCAGATCATACTGTTCATTCATCAAATCAAATAACTCTGCTTTCCCAAAATTTTAATCAAGGTCAAGGTTACTAAACTGAGGTCAGGTCAAATTATCTCTTCTTATCGCAGTAAGGGGAAAACGTTTCGTGCAGAACATGACAAAATAATGATATAGACATTCTGTTTCAAATATGTGACAAGGTGAATGGCGTTAGGTCAGGTCAAGTATGATGCATATTCTACACTGCCGTCTTGTGTGTGGAGTTGGATTTTTGTGCGCGTCAGCTGTCTTGGCGATATTGCGCCCACCATGTCGTCTTATGTCGAATGCTACTGTTCCTTGTGAATTGAAATTTTAATTCGGTTTTAGAGCCACCGAAGTAGTACACCATGACATTGTGTGAACAAACAATGATCCGAGATAAACCGATTTCGTGTGACCGGACCTGATTATATAAAGGAAATATAAAGCATATAAAGAGTAAATATAAAGAGGTGCAACATGTCGGACAGTAGGAACACGTGGCAGACGTAAGGAGTCTTCATATAGGTACGAGGGACACGAATAAGACCACAGGGGTGCCGTACCCAAAATAATTTCTGGCCGCACTGCTGTCAGTACCTGTAATCATTACCCTAGTGGGGCTAATGCAACAATGTTAGATATTATCATAACGTTCGGCCCTCATCGTCCGAGAATACGCAGTTATATTACGTCGCGTGTCGCGTGAATCATGCCACCACTGTTAACGGCCGGCTGGACGCGTCTTAATGCATGTTATGATTTACGGTCGATACCTGAGCCACCGACGATGACCGCGACGAATGCTAACAACCAATGTTATGGGTTATGTTGGCGATCGAAGCCGTACAGCGACGACTCTGCATCCTGACTAGACAGGCTAGGAATGCCACTGTCAACTGCAGGGAGGAAATGCTTAAGAAATGTTATGGGTTATGCTGGTACCCGAGCCGACGGTCGATGACCAAACAGCGCCCCTGTATCCCGAGTAGATAAGGCCGACATACCAGTGTACGCCCCCCCTCCCCATCTGGACGACCATTATATATAGTCGAGGGATCGAAGGCTGGAGGTCAGAAGAGATCGAGCTCTCTCGGACGCTAGACTGCTGACTGTGGTGCTGGCAGTTGCATCTAAATTAACTGCCAGTACTTATAAACTTTCGGCTGTACGCGTGTCCATCATCCATACGCTGGAACGAGCTGTTTGATAATAATTTTGCCATCTTCAATTAGTTCAAATATAAAGTAAAGTTCCGCTGTACTTTTGAACGGAGCTATCGCGTCGCTGGTCCTCTAGACTCTTCACGCCGCCAACGAGACCGACTTTCCTACATCTGGTGACCGTGACCCGGAAGTCACCACATCTGGTACCGAGACAGCGGATGAGACTACAGCTCGCCGTTTCTGCGTGGACGGCTAAGGCAACCGAAAACACACCGAAGCAAACCGTAAGTCCGGGAAAATCCCGAAATCCCTCCAAATACACCCGTTTTTTTTATTTTGACCACCGATAGCACTGCCATAAAATTGTATAGTCGAATATTCGCTGTGTACTGAACACTGTACGTGAAGTTTAACGTGACTTATGAAACACAATAGAGACCGTTTCTTCACAAAACTTGCGAAAAATCAAACTTTAGGAACTGTTAAGAATTAAGTAAAGTAAAGAAGCATGACTGAGATTACTTTCGAAAGACTTGCCGACAGTTTTGATAAAATCAGAATGGAAATGAGGACTCAAGGTATGAGCCAGAATATAAAACTGTTTACGGCAGAGAGCCACCATAAATTATGCGATTGGATCAAACAATTGGACCGCATCAGCTTCAGTATGGATGATGAACAAATAATAATTATATGTCTGAAAACCTTCGGTGGACCCGCAGCAGAGTTTTTGCAACGTATGCTATCACACCAACCTAACTTGACGTGGGTAGAGATCAAACAGGTTATGAAGGAAAGATAATCAGATCTTTCAGACCAAAAATGCTCTCAGGAAGCCTTGCGGAAATCAAAACAGCACAGAACGGAACTTGTACAGAATTTTGGGGAGAGAGTCCTCACTTTAGCCAGATAAATGTACACCGACCTGAACAGCCCTACTACCCAATAAATCCTAATAGATGTGTGTAATAAGGGCGTACAAAGTAATCAGCTAGCTAGCAAGCTATACAGATACAAATTCAGAAATCTTGAAAAGACGATACAATTCGCAGTATCTGAACAAAGCCTGGATCGGACACTGGAACTGTACCGAGGAATTCAAAAACTAGACGAGCCGATGGACGTGGATATGGTTCAACAGGGCAGTGACCGAATTGACAAACTAGAAAAGCTTGTAGTATCTCTGGGCGAAACAGTATCAAAACTAGCAGCGCAAAAATTAAACACACCAAAACAACAAACCCAACCACAGCCTGGACCCCGAGTATTCCACCCATCCTACACACAGTATCCGCGACCACCACGACCTTATGCCTCAGGACCCAATCATGGACCTCCTCAGCCGCGCTCTCCTGCGAGCCCCATGGTTTGGAAGCCACAACCGCCAAATCCGTCCTTTCAGTGGACTGCCTATGGTAGACCCATCTGCATAAGATGTACAAAAATCGTCCACATGGGTCGTCAGTGCCGTTCCTGCCCAAATCCCCCTAGACAGGCGGGAAATTAAAAAGCTCCATTGTTGAAAGGCCACCACGATGGAGCTGAAAATACGAGAAAACAGGAACCACAGAGGAAGGAAAAGAAAAATATCAGAAGGAAAAGGAACCCCGAGAAACGTAAGCAAAATCAGGACCGAGTACAACAAATTCGCATTAAACCTAACACCCCATGTGCTGGCTTAAAATCGGTAGCCAGAGAGCATACACACTTGTGGACACTGGAGCGGATATCTCATTAATCTCAAAGGAGTTCTTTGATAACATTGCAGAGGATCAGACTCTCAGGTCTTCTAGAGACCAAAAAGACCGCATTCCACTCATTTCATCCAGCGGGCATCGCTTGAAAAACATCGGTGTAGGGACGTTCAGAGTCGAAATAAGTAAGTTCAGCAAACCATTCACCTTCCAAATAGTAGAGAGCCTGACGCAACAGTGTATGTTGGGAAATTATTTCTTGACCGAGTTTGGAGCAAAATTAGATTTCGAAGAGAAAGCGCTATGCATTGAAGGAAATATGATCCCTCTAAGACCACAGCGGACGTCTAGTGCGCAGGCGAGCTCACTAGTCAGAATCAAAGGACGCATATATATATATATATATATATATATATATATATATATATATATATATATATATATATATATATATATCACGGCCAACACGGTCGTGGAGTGTCCGGCAGCTGTGAACCGAGTGCAATTAGTGGAACAAACCTGCTATGTGCCATCACTGGACAACATGCCAATAATTTCAGAGGGGCCAGCCTTGTTTATAGCCGAAGTGGTGGCCAAACCAGATCGCCACCAACGCTTGCCAGTACGAATAATAAATATCACTACCAGATATTTTACGTTGTATCTCGACCAAGTGATAGCATTCGCTGAGAAAATAGACGACTCTGACCTAGATAATTTGATCGACATGACTCAAGACATTGACTTGACCCAGTCAACCACACCCTCTGACCCGATTGAGCAAGCCCAGCTGTCTCACCTGACTGGCGCTGACAAAGACAAACTCGAACAGCTGTTACGTGCCAACGCTGACCTATTTGCTGCGACCGACGCCGACCTTGGTACGACTGACGTTATACTCCTAGACATTCAGACTGCTGACCATCCCTATCCGTCAAGCTCCTTACAAAACTCCATTCTCTCAGCGAAAATACGTAGAGGACCAAATTAAAGTTATGCTGGAAGCTGGAATTATCGAGGAGTCAGACAGTCCGTGGGCCGCGCCCATTGTCATCGTACGGAAGAAAGATGGTAGTAACCGTTTTGCTGTCGATTACAGAAAATTAAATAAAGTAACCAATAAAAACAGTTACCCACTCCCGTTAATAGAAGACATCCTTGCTTCCCTCGGTGGAGCGAACTTCTTTTCATCGTTAGATTTAAAAGCGGGATACTGGCAAATCCCGATGTCGGAAGGAAGCATACCAAAAACCGCATTAACGTGCTTTTTAGGTTTGTGGAATTTTATAAAAATGCCATTTGGAATATGTAATGCGCCTTCGGAGTTTCTGGAATTAATGAATAAAGTATTATCAGGAATTCAGAATCAATTTGCAACAGCTTACATCGGCGATATAATAGTGTATTCGAAAAAGTTTGATGAACACCTAGCTCACTTGGAGGAAGTCTTTCGCCGTCTACGAAAAGCCAAATTGAAATTGAAACTTTTGAAGTGTGATTTTCTGAAAAAGGAGGTCCAATATTAAGGACATGTAGTGTCAGCCTCGGGCATCAAGCTAAACCCAGAGAAGGTAGAATCCATACAACACATGGCAGCACCAATCACTGTGAAAGGAGTCCGTTCATTTATCGGTATGTGTTCCTATTATAGACGATTTATTCCAGGATTTAGCCAAATTGCAGCGCCGCTGATTAACTTGACAAAGAAACATGCCACATTCATCTGGACAGATGACTGCGAAAATACATTTGCAACGTTGAAACAAAAACTAGCTTCTGCACCCGTGTTGGCCTACCCAGATATCACCAAGGATTACAAATTATATACAGATGCCTCCCAAAAAGCAGTTGGAGGTGTCTTAGTGCAAGATCACGGAGGCTGGGCGCTAAATGATCACGCTTTGGTCGAAGCGCCCTTAAACCCAAATAACAACAAGATCACGGAGGCGAAGAACGAGTAATACAGTTTTTGTCAAAACAACTAAACGAAACTCAACTAAAATGGCCAAATATCCAGTTGGAGGCCTATGCGTGCGTCTGGGCTGTTGCGAAAGTACGCCAATATCTACTTGGATCCAAATTCACCATTTTGACCGATCATCGACCACTTACGTTTTAAAATTTATCGGAAAGGAAAAATCCCATGCTGCAACAATGGGCGATCATGCTTTCGGAACACCACTGTGAAGTGGTCTACATAAAAGGTAGACAAAATGTAGTAGCAGGTCACCTTAGCAGGTTCAGAATGTATGAAACCGAACAAAAAGTAAACGTTATCGACTCCGACCATGTTCCCACGGGCGATTTCAGGAACGCCGAAAGCAGAAAACCCGAAGAAGAACTAAGTAGGGAGGAAAAGTTTAAAGATGTGATAGTGAAATGGGAGAATATTGAGAAACTTCAAAAGGCAGATGAGGAAATATCAAATATACAAAAAATAATGAACGATAAGAATCGTTCGGATTACAAAGACGTTGTGCTGCATTACATGGAATTAGATAGACTCATTTATAAAGTTTGTGAGGACCACGCTGCGGACCGTTCCCAGGACTACAACTATGTGTACCGAAATGTTTTAGAGATGAAGTGCTAAAAGAATTACATGAAGGCTTTTTTGCCGGGCACATGGGGTTGACAAAAACATATGAGAAACTTAAATTTAGATATTACTGGAGCGGTATTTGGCGAGATACAGTAGCCTACCTCAAAGCCTGCGTGCTATGCACAGGACGACGGGCCAAGGCAGCACCGGCCCCAATGCAGGGAATGCCCGTACCACATTACCCATTCGAAATGATAGCCATCGATACTTGCGGACCGTTTCCAGAAACACAAAACGGTAACCGATATGTCATTACAATCGTTGATCACTTCTCTTATTGGCCAGAAAGTTTTTGTACCGAAAGGAAGGAGGCACTCACGGTTGCTAAAATTCTTATGGAAGAAATTATTCCACGTCACTCTTGACCACGCATAATTCTTTCGGACCTGGGCACGGAATTCATGAATACGGTTATTGATGAACTGGAAACATGCCTGAATATACGACACATCACTACCATCAACCAATGGGCGTGTCGAAAGGTATCATAGCATCCAAAACGATATGCTTGCAAAAACAATTAACCAGAATCAAGATAACTGGTATACAAAAATACCCGCAACCCTTGCTACCTACCGAATGGCAAATATTGGAAGTTGAGGCACAATATCACCCTTCTTCACGTTATATGGCCGAGATCCCGTTCTCCTCCTAGACAATTTACTATAACCAAAAGTTAGATACTACGGAGAAGATTACATTCCAAAAATGTTGGCCAATTTACATGAAGCCTACAGTCATGTGAAAACGCATATCGAGGAAAGCCACGAGAAGAACCGGGAATATGCAGACCGAAAAGCGAAGACACGATACTTTAAAATAGGAGACCCGGTGTATTATTACGATACAACGGTACAACCTGGCACGTCGCCAAAGTTCTCGCTGTCCTGGAAACCATACTTTCGGATAATCAAACAAACCAGCCCCGTAAATTACGTGATTAGGAACCAGATCAACGGAAAAACCCGACTAGTACATGTGCAGAAATAACGATTAGCAGATCCCAACACCACATGGGAGCCCACGAGAGACGTCGACGAGCCCGTTAATAGAAAATACTTAGATAAGAAGTCCAAACCTGATCACATCACCCCTGAACGCATTCAGCCTCCAAGGCTAACTAAGCGGGCCGAAGCCGGCCCGAGCAGTAGTCTAGACTACGACGACTGCTACATGGACGTAGACATACCGTACGGAACAATAGGTGCTGACACCTCCGCGCCGGAGACAGGAGAGGTCATACCTGGCTCAGTGCCAGCGCCGCCGGCCGAGTCGGGCCGACAGGAAAATGGGTCACCGCTTACCCAGTTAACCCTTTGACTGCCACAGCCGGTCTGTCGAATTTCGTCTGTACTGTCGCAAGTGTGTAACCCTGAGTCCCCGGCGGGCTGCCCATTGCCATATCTCGAAAGAGTGATCACCTGTCAGACCTCCCCTCCAGTCTGACACCTGATCCCCTCGCGCCGGTTCGGCGGTCGGAGGGTGCCGCCACGTTTCGTCATTCGTGGCGTGGTGGCGGTCGGTAGTACCGGGCTGCCTGCAGGTATGGCATTGACCAGCACGGCGCTAAGCAATCGAGCCCAGAACGGAGGTACAAATTTCGGGAACTGTTGCATATTGAAGCGAAATGTTGATTTTCAAAGCCTGATTCCCATGTAAATGATTTGCTAGGTGCCGTAGCTGAGGGAGGGTATGTACAGATTCGACTCACCTAGCTTTCCACGGCATCTGAAAATAGTTCTCGGAAAACGTGCTGAATGTACGGCGGCATTGTAATATGTTGAAATAGTAATGACCTGTACGCCGTATCACTGCGACGACTCCAACGGATATTGTGAGCATTGAAATATGCTTGGTTGTGGTCATGGGTGTTCTGACGACTCCAGCCGAGATATTTTAAAGGCTTGCCACAATATATGTCGTAACAGGCGTGCCGGCCATCACAATTCCAACATATCTGAATATACTCTTAGTTATGACATACAACTCACATCAACGCTCAAAACATTCGCTCATTTTGAGGCCTATGAATTGGCCCAACACACCAATTTGACAGTCATCTTTGTAGCATTATAAGAATAGACGGCTTGCTTTTCGGTATTCCAGGAGGGCTGATCGACGGATTTGGTGGGCAACTGATTCAGTGTCCAGAGTGCAACCAAGAAGGGCCCTTGTGGCTCATAGTTGTGCTGATCCTTTATGTCTTCATGTCTTCTGTATCGTACCGCTGTAACTATGTGGGTACAAGAAGAATACGCAATGCGGACGACAGTTCGCGGGCAGTTATCGGCTTGTAGTTCAATGCCTTTAGAACGTTCGTTTTTCTTACCCACGGACTGGTAACCATTACGAGATTGTCCACTCCGCGTAATGCCACAATATATGCTGGAATAGAATGTTCTAGGGCGACTTCTCTGTATCATCTTTGGGAATAAAATTGAGGTAGGGCTGAGGAAAAGGGTGTTCAAATTTGCTGATGACATCAAATTGGTAGGAGTGGCTAATAGTAGTGAGCAATCTAGTAATATTCAACTGGACTTGGAGGACCTAAAACAGTGGGCTGATCAGGGGACGAGTGGTCTAGGGGTAAGATGCTCGTCTCGCAATCGAAAGATTGTGGGTTCGAATCTCACCTGTCGCTACTCTTCGCCCGCGACCAATCGGCGTGAGAGATTGGCGACGCTATATGACTCAACGGTCGACGTGTCGTAAAACCAATAACCAATAACCAAAGTGGGCTGATCAATGGCAGATGTCTTCCAACTATGCAAAATATAAGGTTATGCAACCTGGGTCTGGAGGTGAGACTTTCAGATATACAATAGGAGGTAGGATATTGGATGTTATTGAAGAGGAAAGAGATTGAGTGGTGTTAGTTTCTAATGGTCTTAAAGCAGACAAACAATGCGTCTCAGCTAGTAGTAAGGCAATCAGAATGCTGGGAATCATTAATAGGAGTGTGTGGTATAAGAGGAAAGAAGTTATGAAAATGCTGTACTTGGCCTATGTGCGACCCCACTTAGAATATTCTGTAAAGGCATGGGGCCCCTACTTAGAAAAAGATATAGACATGCTAAAAGAGTGCAGCGCAAAGCCACTAGACTCATCAGTGGACTAGGTAACTTAGAATATGGGGAAATACTTATGACATTAGATATGTACTCACTCAAGTATAGGAGATTAAGGGGTGATATGATTTAAATGCATAACATTATTAAACGGTTAATATTAATATTAAAATCAGGTCAGTCTGAATGATACCCTTCTATTTAGACTATCACATGGGGGTCATCAATTCAGGTTAGACAAATGAAGGTGTAGGGCAGTTAAGCAACAACAGGTGATCAGTTAAAGGACTGTTGATCAGTGGAATAGCCTGCCTGCTGATGTGGGAGTCCTTCATTGAATGTATTTAAAAATAAGGTGGACAACTATTTTAGGTTGCAAGATCTTGTTTTTGAGTTATAAGGGGTGATGGATGGTGTGATATCTAGGCTAAGTGTGCGCGCACTGTACGGGCCCCTTTAGGCGGGCGTGGATGGAGTCTGAAAATTATTCGTAGGGCGCTCAAGTCAAGGTTGTTACATGAGAACAAGTGAATAGGGCTGGATAGGTAAGGTAGAAAGACATTGATGAGTGGGGGGGGGGGGGATATTTGTCCCTCTGTTATTGTTGAAAATAGGGCCCTTATGTTTTTGGTCTTGCTAATAAATTGAGTATTATACTACTGGTATTATATTATACTATGTAGGGTGTACCTAGCAGTGGATTCAGCACCTTCCTTCGGGATGTGATACTGATGAGATTGGCTATGGTAGCACAATGCGGCATACTTGGAGGAGTTTGGAATCGTTGAATCTGTTATGCAATATCAGGTGAATGGTGCTAGATAGGCTGGAATATATAATTCCCTTGGAACTTGAGGTAATAGATTGATTGGGGTGTGAGCATGCACTTTTCTGATAACTTTTCCAGATAGGCTTGACCCGGATGGGCCCCTGTGGCCCTTATGAAGCCTTAACACTTTATGAACTTTATGACCTTTATGCCTTGAAACATAGGTATACGGCAGCATGATCAGTGACAGATTCCGGGAATTAGACTGACAGCATACATATATGTACATTATAATAGACATATCACACTCCACACTCGATCTATATTTCGCTCACTTCCTAGCCCACAAATTGCGCACCGTCGCCGAGTCGCCCGCTGACAAGATGAGAAGGTGATGTCAATTTTATGTTGCAAGATATATATATATATATATATATATATATATATATATATATATATATATATATATATAACTTCGGATAGTTTGGAAGCAGATTGTTTAACATGCATTGCTGGTTAAAGATCACTGCGGCTTTGCTGTTTATTAGTTTCTTTGATATGGCTTCGAATATTCTTCATATGGTTTTGTGTTCGCATTGGAGTTGACTCAAAATGGCGCCAAAGCTCATAATCAGTAAATATATCTGGCTTAAAGAACGCATAGTATATTTCCTCCATGTCGACGTTTCGTAATTTCACATGACATCATCAGGAACAAGCGCAAATTGTTAACGAAATCACACAGGCAATACGTTTAAGTTACACTGATGCTAGTGAAGGTACAGGAGTCTAAGTCGCGTATATATAGAAATCAAATGCGAGTGTCGTCTAGTATGCGTAAGCGTTCACTCGCAATAATTAGGTTACCACAGTACATATCGGTCAGTTCATTTTCCAGCACACTCCGAAATGAGCGTGCGAAGCATATTTGGGTGACATCACACTGCAGAAGAATAACTACAATGTTGGTCGCTATTCACAAGGCCACGCGAGAAAATACCCCCTATTTTGGCTTTAGGGTCACAATCGATCACCTTGGGTCCAGGGGTGATACGTCATACAGCGACAGAGTACCTCGCGCATTGACCTGCCGGTTTATAGCCGTGTCTCTTAGTATGTGAAGGCGTCTGGCTCGTATGATCTGACGATGATAGTGCTATTGTCAACCATTTGTTGTCTCGTGAGGCGTTTGTCGTGGTGTATGTTCGTATGCGTTTGTGGACCACCGCTCTGCAAGTGCATGGTGATACGCCTGCTGAATGAAGCTGTTATCATTATATATATATATATATATATATATATATATATATATATATATATATATATATATATATATATATATATATATATATATATATATATATATATATATATATATATATATATATATATATATATATATATATATATATATATATATATATATATATATATATATATATATATATATATATATATATATATATATATATATATATATATATATATATATATATATATATATATATATATGCATATCCACAGGCTCTCGCCTCCAATTCAGCCAGGAAGAACCCGACCTCTTCAGTAATATGATGAGTGGGTACAACTCGAAGCAATGTATCTTTCATAGGGAACTTGGAAGGCAATATTGTAGCTATTATCGTGTTCACAAGAAATGCATTATTCTGAGATAGAGGTGCTTTGGCCTTTTCCTATTGAGACCTACCATGGGATACGCAACATCATATAAGTAAGTCAGAAAACAAGTACACCACGTGGAGAATTTGGATGCGTACGTCGGATTATTTATATCATGCTTGATATCAAATGATAGGTCTTGATGAGCTGGATGCACCTTTCACAAGCATGAATGGAAGAGAGCCGTCATTTTCAATGAGAATCATGCCGGAACACGATCCTAATTACTCCCTGCCAAATGATGTGATGGATTTCTGACTACACCAGTCAGGCCCGCCATGAATGGTGCCGCCAACCCATCCATCACCGGCCCTTGACAAGGTGAACCTCCCAGTCACGCCCACGGCACGAGTGGAAGGAATTTCACAAAGTTACTCGATTGCGGTAGACAGGATTGTGCAGAAAGTTACTGGATTTACACACTCCGGCAGGCAAAGGGTTAACCAATCCAGATCGGCTCCCAATCGCTACCAGTGATTCCGATGATGACTTGCTTTTAGCTGAATTAGCTGAACGTATTAAACGACCTCTGCCTACGTCTAGTGAATCAGAAAGTGAAAATCAACATTCGCAAGTAACGAAGCGTGCAAAACCTCAGAACAGTGATTCCGAGGATGACATACATCAGTCAAAACTAGCAGAACGCATGAGAAATTCAGCTGAAAGTCCACCGAGTGTTCCCCAAGAATAACGACCTTTGGATGTAACATCTGACGACGATTTCGCCCCAGAAAAATTGCAAATACATGACGATACGTCATCCTCTGAATATGATGCTGATGTCGAATGTATAAAAATGAAGCCTGATAAAGCTAGTATATTCGCAACTTCCGTGGAAAAACAGAACGCAATGATGCTGGCGCAAATGAAATCGCAAACAGAATTGTTCAAGTCGATGTTTGAATAGCCGATGATGATACTGAATGTTTACCTGTAAGTCGCTTCAAATAAATGGCGTTGTATTGTCAGGCGCAGTGACGTCACATACGATGGCGCGAGTAGCGTCATCTTTAATGGATTGCCATGCACTGGCATGATAATATCAAATGGGACGTTGTGACGTCACCTCAACAGATGTCTTGTGCGATACATTGTGAACCGTTACAAAAATGTATTTGGTGGTCAAAATCCAACACCGGACCTATACTTCAGTACCTTTGAACCGAGTACCGCACCTCTGTACCTGGAACCCGCAGCAACCCATCCCTACTCAACCCCTACCGCCCGGTGAAGATGTCATCGTGATCCGCTCTGGCACGAGGCCAGAGGTCACCAGAGCCAACAACCCGGCATGAACTTACGAACACGTCAGACTGCCACAGGACGTCGACCGAGCAGCGCCCATGGAGCACGAGATCTCTCGCGTACTAGCCCGGAGGCGAGGCACCCGCGACGAGGAATACCTCGTCGAGTGGACGGGGTTTCCCCCGTCCGAAGCAACGTGGGAGGAGCTCGGCCTTCTCCCGCTCGACCTCTACCGACGAATGAAGACGTTGCGGACACCGTTGCCGTTCGACCGTTCCGGGCCTCAAGGCCGCCCTGGACCGCGGGTCCTGAAACCACCCAGCTATCGACCCCAGCGTGACTGGTGCGCAGACCGTGGTCCAAACACATGGGACCACGGGCGTTGCCCCTACACGGAGCAACATAAAAACGACGCCGAGAACGTGAACATCACGGAAAACGCGGGAGCTGCCGCGGAGGCAGTGGGAGGTGAGCTGGCACCCCGCCAGATGCCCCCACGATCAGCAGCGGCAACGAACCGCCTGACACAGCTCTACAATACCGACCCGCGTGAGTCCGGGCCTGGCGCGAAGGGCACCCAACCCGGCCGGTACAAGCCGTGCCGCCGATCGTGTTGCCACCCATGGCGGCCGACGAGGAGCGCCGCCGAGATCAACAATTCCACGACTTCATGGAAGGCCGTGCGGCTGATCCCAACCGCGAGGCCGGCCAGTAACTACAACCAAGTGACAGCGATAGTGCGATAAATACCGCACTCCGGAGTGTTGCCAGTGGGCAGTGGTCGCCCACATCCAACTATGGATCCGGACTGAACTTTATGTAGTGAAAATAACATGCGAATGCTAGTGAGCGTCGCGACCTTCGTGTAACCAATGAATAAGTGTATTATGTGTCATATATTGGAAATGTTGTATGTAACATTAACATTGACTAAGGCACGGGTTCCCTCAAAGACCCCTTAGACTAACACGCGTAACACATTAGGCTGACAATAGGAAAGTAGTTTAATACTGTTATGAATATCGTGAGTGTTTGATGTATCGTGTGATTGTGTTATGGCCGTAATAATCTAGTGGGATTTAGGATTCCCATAGTGTGCGGTAATCCAAATCTTTAGGTATCGGTTGTGTTGTAACAATTTAAATATAATTATACCGTTTGGGCCTCATCGTTCGAGAATACGCAGTTATATTACGTCGCGTGTCGCGTGAATCATGCCACCACTGTTGACGGCCGGCTGGACGCGTCTTAATGCATGTTATGATTTACGGACGATACCTGAGCCACCAACGACGACTGCGACGAATGCTGACAACCAATGTTATGGGTTATGTTGGCGATCGAAGCCGTACAGCGACGACTCTGCATCCTGACTAGACAGGTTAGGAATGCCACTGTCAACTGCGGGCAGGAAATGCTTATCAAATGTTATGGGTCATGCTGGTACCCGAGCCGACGGCCGTTGACCAAACAGCGCCCCTGTATCCGGAGTAGATAAGGCCGACATACCAGTTTACGCCCCCCCCGTCTGGACGACCATTATATATGGTCGAGGGATCGAACGCTGGAGGTCAGAAAAGATTGAGCTCTCTCGCACGCTAGACTGCTGTCTGTGGTGCTGGCAGTTGCGTCCAAATTAATTGCCAGTACTTATAAACTTTCGGCTGTACGATTGTCCATCATCCATACGCTGGAACGAGCTGTTTGTTAATCATCTTTCCGTCTTCAATTAGTTCAAATATAAAGTCAAGTTCCGCTGTACTTTTGAACGGAGCTATCGCGTCGCTGGTCCTCTAGACTCTTCACGCCGCCAACGAGACCGACTTCACCACAGTAAGGTCAGTCTCGATGCCGACAGAATTTGCTTTTCTGATGGCATCAATATTGTAGGAAAGTCCTATATTGGCACGCGAAAGTCTAGCAACCTCGTCGTTTGCGATAACCCCAGTCACGAAAGCACCAGTTCTTTTAGCTGCCCTGTATTGCCTGCAGCACTCGCACAATCACACGAGACCGACAGACACCGTACAGTACTTTCTCCTCTGAAGGTAAGCCGTGATACTGCCTTTCCTATGAATTCAGAAGCCGAATTTAGTTGGGAAGCACGCGCGCACAACAGCGGTCCGCTCGCTAAGAGAATTAAAGCCCGACTCTGGAGGCCGCACGGCCGCTAGTCACGTGTGAAAACCCCCGGCCACTGATTGGGCGTTGAGCCAGAACTGCCCATTGACGTCACATCCAGCTTCTAGAAGCTTCTACGGAAGTGGCTTTGCCTTTAGTGAAGGGTACTCTGTGATATTTACGGTACCCTATTTTACAGTTACTATTACGGTATACTTTTACAATCGGAGGACTTACGGGATTATACCAATTACGGTTATGGGACAGCCAAACGTATAACTTTATGTGAACTGGGTGTGGTACCGGCTGCACAGTATTGAGGTCACATCTCTTGCGCCGGGATGACTGCCGGAGAGGGGAGGGGAAGGTACAAGGTCCAGTGAACGGCCTCGTTGGAGCGGTGCCTGCTTACGTCGGCATCAGACAGGCGGACGCCGTCTAGGTGCCTGAGACTTGTCGCGCCACGAACGGAGGGGGAAGGGGCTGAATTTATGGGATCAAGATGCTCACAAACTAACTCTCTTACAATATCTATCGATCGAAAGGTTCAACAAGAGAAGCTGTGTCTCAAGCAGATTTAATGGCTGTGACAAATTGGGAAATATTAATACATGGGTGACATTGGTACTTGATAATGGTAAGATGAACAGTAGAATGCGGAGAAAGTAACAACTAATGCACACAAAACTGCTCGGAAAGATGATGCAAAGCCGTCACTAATCCCACACCGTTCACTGTGACTGACCAGGGCCGTGGAGTACGCACCGTCTACCAGGGTTGGATCTATACTTTGCAATCCTGGATGAGGAGAGGACAATTTCTGAGTGATGGAATACGGAGAGGATATTTTCCTTCAAACCTTGACATCAGAATCTCACTTTGAAGTTTCAGGTGAATCTTGAGCACTTTGCAACAGGGCAATTCATTATCGAACAACACCATCAGACGTCCAAATTGAAAACACATGGAGGAAACAACAGGAAGGATAATTTTGCGAAGAGGATAATGCTATGGATGGCAAAAATTCAGGAAAACCCCGTTTTTCGACCCTGACGTCCACTGTGGCGGGCCAGGGCCGTGGAGCACACCTACTACGGCGGACCAGAGCCGCGAAGCACACCGTCCACTCTGGCGGACCGGTTCCGCGGAGCATATGGTTCATCGTAACGGACCGGAACCGCGGGGCACACCGGCCACTGGCGGACCAGGACCGCGGAGTACATCATCAACTGTGGCAGACCAGGGCCGCGGAGTACACCGTCCACTGCGGCGGATCAGGGCCGCGGAGTACATCATCCACTGTGGTAGATCAGGGTCACGGAGCAAACCGTCCACTGTGGCGGATCATGGCCGTGGAGTACACCGTCCATCGTAACGGACCGGGGCCGCGGAGCACACCGTCTACTGTGGCGGATCAGGGCCGTGGAGTACACCGTCCATTGTAACGGACCGGGGCTGCGGAGCACACCGTCCACTGTGGTGGATCTGGGCCGCGGAGCACATCGTCCACTGTGGTGGACCGGGACCGCGCAGTACACCGTCCATTGCGGCGGATCATAGCCATCAACAAGTCAAATTATGGCATGCAATGGCAGTGGCGTACCTAGGATTTGCGAGAGGGTGGCGAACTGATTTGGAAGGGGTCCACCTACCCCCATTTCTGTTATATAATAATTAGTGACCAAATTAACTGTTCTGTGCAGGGGCCAAATCTACCACCATCATTTCTGGATCACCTGATTTCAACCTTAACTCCCCCCATCCTGTTTGACAGTTTTTCTTTTGGTATCCCTTGAAAAGTCACCCCACACTGCTGAAATTACACCCGAACAAATCACTCAAAAATGTAAAATTTTCCAATGTCAGGCATTCCAATTAGTATCGCCAAGGTCGCCAAAACGCCAACGTTCGCGCACGTGTACACCGGCCTTGCGCAGTCAGCGCATTCGCCACTCTACGTGCGTTTCTCCGGTTTCTGATAGGCGTCCCACGTTTTGCTAATTACTGTCACATGATAGTCTTGTTGCACATTTGACATGTGGAATGCCTGGTATGGCTGCTCGCTGAAAAATTAGAGAAGTTAAATTCGATGTATTAGTTCTCTTCTTCCCACATTTTCTCGTGGTTAAGAAATCCGGAGACACACTGAGCTTTGATGCACCTCATCTCTTTGTTTAATTAAGCTCTCAGATTGGCTACCGAGCCGTCACCCTAGCTAGTTGTTCATTTTTATGTTGACCCGTTGCGTTTTTCTTCTTCTATGGATGTGTTGTAGGGCTCCAGCCAATTTTATTTGTTAGGGGCCCGGCGCATGTTTGAGACACGTCTCTTTTTTTACAGCTTTATCGCTTTTTTTTACACCGGCGATATTTTTTAGGTATCGGCACGTTTTCGAAGACGCCGATGTGTTTATTTAGTGCCCGGTCTTTTTGTTCCTTGTTTACGATCAATTCCCTTTTTGAGGGACCAGCCTGTTTTTGAGGCCCCGTGCGGTCTCATGGCCCTGGTGTGCCTTGACATAGGCGTAGGAACGTCTAAAAAGAAACATAACCTTACCTATCCTAGCCTACACTTCCATGCAATTTATGTTTAATGACAATTTCCAAACATTTTGTCCTCAAAATCTTTCAAGTAAAAAACCTAACCTAACCGAACCTGAATTTTTGGTCTAAAAAAAATAATATTTAAAAAAAACTTACAAGAGCCAAACCTGACCCAACTTAACCAATCCTTTGTATGCTTCATGGAGGTAAAATGGGTGTACAACTTGTCTTGTGGTTACCTTAAACTGCAATAATACCACTCAGTCTAGGTTCTGTCTGCTTTTGAACGGGGTGGTGATGGCTGAGTGTGTAGGGTATTGAGCTCTCGGTACCAAAGGTCCCGGTTTCAACACTCTCACCACTCGGGACATTTCCCAATCCCGCGGCCCACCGGCAAAAGTGTGGGTGGCGCCATTAGCAGTGATCGTGCAAAAAGTGAGTTGAGAACCACCCAATAAACAAACAAATAAACCAAACCGTTCTTGAAGGAAAAATTATATATAAAAAATGTCAATATTTTTGTTTCCAATTAAAAGAAAAGCCTAACCTAACCTACCGAAGCTTAACCACTTTGTTTGCTTAAATAAAGGAAAATGTGCACAAAGATTGTCTTGTGGACACCTTAAAGTGCAATAATACCACTTTCTTCAATGGAAACAATATCATCATTCCTCTGCAGCATTACATTCCATAACTTCCTCACATACCTCCACCAGTATTCCACATTCAGTCACATTCTTTGATGCGTACACTCTCTGCAGCCCGTCAGTTCAAGTTCCTGTAGGTTATCTCCCAAAATGGTTTCTTAACTGACGCATCAGTCTTACTTACATATGAATGTTGAAGTGTATGGCAGCTAGGGCCACGGCCATGTACAATATATAATAGCTATATATATTATATATATTATAATATAATGCCCGATGTAATATCAGGGCAAGGAACTTGCACTTGCGAATTGTATGTCTTACATTGATTGTGTTACGTTACTGCCTTCAGCCTTTATAATTTTATACTGTAGGCAATATTAATGAAATAGATGTTAAATATGTTAGCAGTCAAAGAACCACAGTTGAACTCTATTATGAATGCATTTTGGTACTGGCTGGCACATAATCTGTTTTATAGTCTTTGCATAACTTAATGTAAGGTGTGAAAATCCATACATCTATTGCATTACATCGATTCCTGAATTAGTTCCATTGTTGTAAGGTAGTGTCCCAGTGAGCATGACTTTAAAATGAAGCACTACGATGTGATATGTGCAGAATTTACTTAGTTATAGATTGCTGGGAGTTTTTTGTTCCATATTCAAATGTGTGCGTGCTGCTTTTTAGGAAGTTTAAATGTATCAAAAGTGGGTGGGCCAGCTACCATTGATGCCCCCCCCCCACACACACACTTTGAAAAGTGGGTGGGTCATGGCCCTCTGGCCCCCCTGCTCCTACGCCTTTGCGCCTTGATGGCCTCCGTTATTTATATTTAGCGCTCCCGGCGTGTTATTTCTTGCTGCAGCGCATATTATAAGGCCCTGCCGCTTTTTGCGCGAAACTCGGTGCGCTTTGAAAGACCCGGTGCATTTTCTGGCTCCCGTTGTGCTCTTAGCGTCCCGTTGTGTATTTGAGGCTCCTTATCGCATACCTGTGGGACCTCAGCACGATCTTGGTGGCTCCGGTATAATTTTTCGGGGTCCCCGGTGCGATTTTTCGGACCAAGGCGCGTAGTTCCGGGGGGATCCGAAGCAGTCTTCTGGGCTCGACGTAGTTTTTCGTGACTTCTTCTGGCTTTTTTTTCCTAGCCTGATATTTCGGGCACTCGCACTATATTTTTGTATTCCGCCGCGATTTTTAGAGCTCCGGTACCCTTCTTTTCGGGGCCGCGAAGGCCGCGATTTTTTAAGGCAACTAGGGGTGTGCTTGAAGCTCGGAGCTTGAAGCCGGAGATTTTCCTGACCCGGACATATGTTTTTCGGAATCTTTCCTTATTTTAGAGGGCACCGGCTTGCTTTTTATCGAGTCCCGATGCGAATTTTGGGCGCACGCTGTGCTGGCAGAGGTGATTTTTTTAATGCCCCGACCCGAAATTTTGGGATTACCGACGGAATTTTTGGGCCCGAACGCGATATTTGGGGGTCTCGTCGCGAGTTTTCTGTGCGCGTTGTACTTAGCTAGGCCCCAGCACGATTTTGGTTGACCCAGGCGCAAATTTTCGGGGTCCGGTGTAAGTTTTTCTTGGTGCCGCTGTATTCACTTAGAGCCCCCTATGCGAATTATGGGGCCCGACACAAATTATGGGTGGCTCCGACGCGAATTTATGGGCTACAGCGTGATTTTTGGGGACCCCGGTGCGATTCTTAGGAGCCTGCCACTTCAGGATGGGGGACATTTTTCTCTTTTGTACGCCACTGCGGCTGCCCAACGAGTTTTTTTTCAGCTGATGGGACCATCGAGAGTAGAATGGCCCATCGGATAATTTTATTTCGGGACCTATTCTGAATTTTCCGGTGCTCGGGTCGATCCGACGGCGTCCCATTGTGATTTTTTGGGGGTCGAGGTCTGTTTTTGTAAGCCCCCTGTGCGAAATTGTTGGGCCCCGGTACGATTCTTCGGGTTCCTGGTGCGTTCTTTCGGTGCCCCAACAGGTTCTATTCCGGTACCCGACGCCTTTTTTTCGGGGGTGGGGTGGTGGGGGTCCTTGACACAATTTTTGTATCCGCAGGGTGACATTCCGGGGATGTTTGGGAAGCCAGCTGCGACTTGTGCGGCACCGGCGCGACTTAGTAAGAATTTCAAGGGCAGCGGCGTGTATTTTTTGTTGTCTAAGTTCAATTTTTTGGGGCCCCGTGGCCACTTGTTGGGATCCCTAGCGGGAGTTTTAGTGGCTAGGACACGTTTTTGGGGGGCCAACACGTTTTGTGGGCTTTTGGAGCGGTTGTTGGGACCTCAGTGATTTTCCATGTCGGGACTGTTTTTTGTTGCCCAGGCTTCATTTGTTGGGTGAACACAAGGAAACTTTTGGAGTCCCGGTGCGACCTGTCATGCCCCCAACGTGATTTTCAGGATCCCGGGCGAGAATTCCTGGTACCCCAAACTGAACGTGACTTTCAGGGGCCCCAGCCCGACCGTTTGTGGCCTCCATCGCGATTTCCTTGAACACCAGCACGACTCTTTTGAGCCCCCAGCGTGATTTTCGGGGGCCCAGGTGGGAACTTTTGATGCTCCAGCGTCCTTTTCAGCAGCCCCTGCGCTACTTGTTGGCCCCCAATGTGATTTTTCGGGGCCCCGGTGCGATTATTGGGGGCCCAAAACGGGATTTTTATGGAGACTGCCGCAAATTTTTCCGGAGCTCGACGAATTCTTGGGGGCCCCACAACCTGTCAGGGGGGAAATTGCCCACAATGCCCCCTCCCCCTTCGGCACGCCACTGTGCCATGCAATTATGCAACATAAGCATCCAGGAATAGCTCATCTGTTTCATCACTCCCACGTGATTTCAACTCCCAAGTTATCCAGACAGTTTGAGGAAAGTCAAGCATCTGCTACATAGATAGGCAAGGATGGACTATTAGGCAACAGAGATACCATGGAATTCAGATCATAGTACTTTTGCTGCAATACATACCTTCTTCCGCAGGCTGCTTTGGAGATGGTTGCGCTCCTGAAGTTTGGTCAGGATTGGAGTTGGAGGTGGATGGAGCAGCACTGTGAAGGATATAACATATGGTTCAAAGAACTTCTTTCTGTTTATATTAACAGTACATGAAATGAAGTAACACTCACGGTAACTTCTATGGTGTCCTGAGTGAGCAGTAGAATCGAGATGGGTTCCTGTAATATACGTTATAGAAGTAAGGTTATGATGTAGCTTTTAGACTCCAATGATAATGGTATGATTTACTCATAAGTGAATCCATTCGATAATCTAATAACCATAACCAACATAACCTGATCTAGCATATACTAACCTCCCTCTGGAAAGAAAAAAACCGGAGAAAAAAAAGATTTGTTTAAAACTAATATATTTTCTGAAAATTGTACAACTTAAAAAACCGAAGCCAACCTAACAAAAATTAACGTAAGCTGCTTTTGAAGGAAAAGTTTCCGATTTTCGTATTTTTGACAATTTTTTAAAAATATTTTCCGGCTTAAAAAAAACCTAAACTAGCCTAACCTAACCAAACCGGTATTGTTGTGCTTTAAGGTGGTAACAAGACAAGTTTTGACACACATTTGCCTCCACATAGCAAACAAATGGGTTAGGTTTGGTTAAGTTAGGTTAGTTTAGGTTTTATAAGTTGGAAAACGTTTTTTTTATTTCCAAAAAGTTTTCCCAAGATATTGAAATTTATTTGGTAAATTTGTAGTTTAAGGTGTTTCTGGGTATTTCTTTTTCTCCAGAATACCATGTTTATGAAGGTGACTAAGATGATGGGACCACTTATTTGCTGTGCAAATGCTTACTTTTTCAGGTTGTGAGCAAAATAAGGTCAAAAAGGGGGCTTTGAGTTAGGTAACATAGCATATGATTTTTTTTTAATGCAACAAAACCTAACCTAACCTAGCCTAACCTACCTTTTGAGATAAAAAAAAACAAAAAAACAAAATTAGAAAAATGTCAAGCAATTTATTGTCTGAGGATTATCAACATTAAAAAAGAAACATAACCCAGCGTATCCTAGCCTAACCTAACATAACCTTTCAAGAAAAAATCACATTTTTTGGCGAAAATGTCTATTAATTTTCTTGGAAACTTTTCGGTATTATTGTGCAAGAATAATTTTTATCAATTTTTGGTGGTAACAAGAAAAGTTTTATGGGCGCCGTATGACGCAGTCAATGCGGCCGTAAGCCCAAATAACCAACCAACCAACCAAGGAAAGTTTTTACACGAATTTGCCTCCATAAAGCAAACAAATGGGTTAGGTTTGGTTAGGTTAGGTTAGTTTAGGTTTTTTAAGTTTGAACATTTTTCAATTTTTTTTATTTTAAAAATGCATTCACACAGCACATAAGTGGTCCCTTTTTCTATCCCCTTTTCACGTCACATCCTTCCACACCTTTCCTTGCAGTTTTCCGGGTACAATCCCCGCCCCGCCCCGGTATGCCCGGGGACCTCCCGCCCCTCGGGAAGACGGAGGCCGCCGGCCGCGGCCGGGAGCCCGCCTGCTCCCTCCCTGCGACTCTCCAGAAGGGGAGTCATTTATCTTGGTGACCAAGGTGGAGGGCTCGTGGTCCCGCACCTCACCTTTTGGAATGGCCCGCGAACTCGACAACTGGAGGGGCTGAGTGACGTCCGCCAAAGTCCTCCGCTCCGGGGCCCTTCTTGTCCGAGTCAGGGAGGCCCCCAGGCCGGAGTCTCATGAACCTGAAGAGGTTTATGGACGTCCCGGTTAGGGTGGAACTGGCGGACCGGTTGAACCTTGTTCACATGACCGTCAATGCACCCGAGCTAGAGGAGATCTCCGAGGAGGAGCTCCTGGCCGAGCTGCAGGCCCAAGGAGTGTGTGAAGTCACCCGCCTCGGCCGCCGTCCCCGCTCCGGCCCAGTGCTGAAGATAGGCTTCCAGACCCAGGCCCCGCCCGCCTACATCATGGCCGGCTACCTACGTATCGCCCTGCGCCCCTGGATCCCACCCCCGGTCCGCTGTGGTTTCTGTCAGTAGTACGACCACCTAGGCAAGGCATGTCGCTCCAGAGAGCCCGTCTGTGGGCGCTGTGCCGATGGGCACCTCACAGACACTTGTACATCCGAGGTCCTTCGATGCACGGCCTGCATGGGCCCCCACCCGGCCGCATCCCTCCGGTGCCCGGCATGGCTCGACGCAAAGGAGCGACAGCAACGTCGACCCACCGCGCGAATCGCCTCCTCCTCCGTCCCACGGCCCCCGCCCTGTCTCCAGGACGGACCCCCGCCGGCCATGCGTCCTGCCCCCGCCGCCGGACCCTCTGACATCGGGAACCCACACCGACAACAGGCCACGCGCCCAGCCTCGTGTCACTCTGTCGCCAGCCCCCCCCCCTCCGCCACCAGGCCGCCCTGCCAACGAAGGGCTTCCTCGCAAGGGCTTCCTCGACACCGCCCCTCAGGGTCACCTCCCTTCCATGACCCCTACGGACCGCCACCTCTCCCGTCCCCCAGCCCGAACCCACCCGGGGATCCAGAGCCCCTCTCCACTTCACCTGGGTCGTCCGACTAGTTTGTGACGGACGACTCAGCCACGCTCTCTCCACCACACACACGCCCGCGAGGGCGTGAGCACCACCACCATTAATGCAGACACCCACCACTGAATTCTTGCTGCAATGGAATACGAGGTCACTCATATCCCATTGGGCAGAATTCAAGGAATATATTATCAGAAATAAACCATTGATTGCCGCCATTCAGGACACCAGATGGCGCGACAATGATCCATATAATTTTACAATCTTTGGTTATACTCTTGATTCCCAAAACAGAAACACTACATCCCGCGGCGGCGGGGTAGCCTTATTCGTCTCGGACACCCTTCTTCATCGCCCTATCTCCATCCTCAATGACCTGAATTTTATTGCAGTATCCGTCCAAATTGCACAACTAGAGCTAACTGTACTTTCCCTCTATCTTGCTCCTACGCATACACTATCTCTAGCTTCTGTAACCAATCTCTTCGGTCTTCTCCCACATCCCTGTCTGGTGCTGGGTGATCTCAACGCCCACCACCAGGCATGGGGTTGTCACACCACATCCCAGCGCGGACACCATATTGAAACACTCCTCAACACCCACAACATGGCCTTTTTAAACGACCACGCACCCACATACAACACAGACATCGCCCCGTTCCGCTCGTCTGCCATTGACCTCTCCCTAGCCTCAGCTTCTATCTCACCCCTCTTCTCCTGGCACGTTCAACCCGACCCCATTTTTAGTGATCACTTTCCCATCCACGTCACCCTCGAACGCTCAGCCCAGTCTAGAGACCGTTTATTTATGTCCAACTGGAACGTTCGCAACGCGAAATGGCCATCTTTCTCCCAGGAAATTGATAATCTTATCCCACCCCAGTCTCACCCCCAATTTCGGCATTGATCAATACCATACTACTCGCGGCAGAAAAGCACGTACCCAAAACTCGTCGCCCACCCGACCGTAAATCCGTGCCGTGGTGGAACGACGAGTGCAAACGAGCCGTCGCCTCACGGCGGCGGGCTGAGCGGAAATTTCGGCAAAACCTCACAGTACAAAACATGGTAGAAGCCCGCGAGGCAAAACTACGCTGTCAGCAAATTATCCTTTCGGCCAAGAAACACAGCTGGCAATTCTACTCCAACACATTCAACCGTTTCACCCCATCTCCCAAATCTGGACTCAACTTCGTTCCTTCTCCAATGGCAGAGCCCCACACCGCGCATTCCCACAACTGACAATTAACCAACAGCACATAACTGAGCCCACAGCCGTCGCGGAACACTTCGCCACTTATTACTCCGACACATCTTCCAACACTCAATACTCACAGCACACCACCTCAATCCTTCGCGACACTCTTGCTACTTGCCACTTCGACTCAGACAACTCCGAACCCTACAACGCACACTTTACCCCCTACGAACTAAATTTATCCCTCTCCAAGGTATCCAGTAGAGCTCCTGGACCTGATCACTTGACTCTTGACCAAGGCGTCCCGCAAGGCAGCGTCCTATCTCCAACCCTCTTTATTATCATGATCAATGACGTATTAGAACAATTTCCCCTAATTCCTCCCCTACTAAAATATTATCTCTATGCCGATGATTTGGCTATTTGGTGTACGCACCCATCGGCAGATTCAGCGAATCACGTTACCCAACTCGCCATGAATCACATTGATTCATGGTGCTTCCTCTGGGGGCTACAGATCTCCCCCACCAAATCGGTCACTGTGCTCTTTCCCGGCTTCCCAGACACATCCCGCCTAGCAAACCGTTCCGCTTTCGCGATCAAATTATCCCCCTCCAAACCTCCTTCAAATGTCTCGGAATTATCCTCGACAAAGGACTTTATTTTAGTCCCCACATCACCTATATCAAACAGCGCTGCGCTGTTCGACTTAATAACCTGCGCTGCATCTCCGGTCGCGACTGGGGTGCAAACAGGACGACTCTTACCAAAATGTACATTGCACTGATTCGTTCAATCCTGGAATACAATGCGTTTATCTTCGATCATATACCTCCAACACTCACCAAGCCACTGGAATGCACACAAAATCACGCACTCCGCCTCATCACCGGAGCACACTGCACCACACCTACCACCAGTCTCCGGGGTGAGACCAACCTCCCTAGCCTACAACAACGCAGAACACTACAACTCGTTAGATACCACTTCAGGACAACAACACAGCTAAATCACCCCTCCAATGTCGTATGGACTAAACCCCCGGTTCGGCGTTCCAAGAACAAACAAAAATACAGCATTGCCATTCACTTGAAGCAGGTTCTCACATCCACACTGAAATTTCCGGAGGTTACCCCTGACCGAGTTCCCCCCCCCCTCCCCTCCCACTTTGGCACATGAAACACCCCAAACTTGAGTATCTCTTTAGGCAAAATAAAATCCTGCTGACCCCCATCGAAATCCAAGTTAAGTTTTTTTAATATCAAGAGGCCCACCCACAACACACCTTATTTTACACGGACGGCTCACGTACCAGAAATGGTACGGGAGCCGCCTGGTGCGGTGGGCCCGACACTGGTCAAACCAAATTAACACTTCACCATTCGGTATACACAGCAGAACTAGTCGCCATACTCACTTGCCTCCAACACATCACTGCACAACACCTCACTTACTACAATATGCACTGACTCACGATCCTCCGTGGACGCCCTCGCGGCACTACACAATACCACGCATCCCACGCTCCACGCCATCCGACACCTCTACAATGACAACCACGCACACCTTCAGCTCACCCTGCTCTGGATCCCTGGACATAGGGGCATCCCGGGAAACGAAAGGGTAGATGGTCTCGCCCGCGCGGCGATCGACCTCACCGCTAACAATGGAGCTCCGGTGCCCCCGGGGATCTTCTATCCCTCACAAATAATTTATTAAAAAAATATATTCAGGACTGCTGGTTACACAACACCACACACCTACACGATATCAAGCCCACACTCTCCAGCTGGCCCTCCTCCAACCAGCACACTCGTCTGAATGAGGTGACACTCGCCAGACTTCGCCTCGAACACACCAAATTGACACACGATTATATTTTTCATCGACCACACCGCCTTCCACTTTGTAGCACATGTCACGTACGCCTTACTGTCACCCATATCTTACTTAACTGTCCAGCATATGCTCCTCACCGTCGCGATATCATCCAGTATTTCACCAACATACATTCACAACTTTCGCTTCGAGCTCTCCTCCGGGAATGAGCACCCGGCACTCCTCGAATTACTTTTCCCTTTTCTACAAGACACCAAACTCTCCGAACTGATATAAAGCCTCTGTTGCACTTACCTGATCCAAGCTAGTATGATGTGAAGTTAAAAGTTATATGACACGCACTACACTCCTCACTGGCTGTATGACTCCGCTCCACACCTCTTCCTCTCCGACGTCGCAAAACATATACATATAGGTTATCTCACACTAGGCAAGCAGGAACCGATCCAATTTGTTCAAAACGCACGGATTTCCTTTTAAATTGCGCTTGGTTTCTTACCTACGGGCTTTCCAAGCAGCTTGGTTTTTCCCTTTTTAGGGGTTTCTAAGCTTTAACTTAACATACACCGACACATACAAGGTCGGGCCTGAATCCCACGACTCGCTCTGGGTGACAGGCCTCTGCTTCGCTTCGCTTCAGGTCTCAGGTGGGCAGTGGAGCCTCTCCGTAGGCTGTGAAGCTGTCCACCCTCCAAATGTTCTTCCATTGTTATGATTGTATGTATATATGTATGTCTGAACATGTACCTGTTTACCACGTATGTATTGTCCCTCTACGCCATGTTTCTTGTTTGACGGCGTCTCTCCTTTCTTGCCTAATTGATATAACCGGATGTCACATAAGCCGGATTAACGTAATTCCTTCTTTAACGTAACAATCTCTAGAAGATGGTACTTTGCCTCAGCTAAAGATTTAGGGAAAACAAATATATGTTCACACTCATATAATTAGGTGCATGACGCACAATTAGAGATGAACACACGTTTCCAATCGCTGTTCATCCTATTTGTCGGCGGCTGACAAGGAACTGATCGTCGCGGTTGACCATAAGCTCCTACTCAAGACCTTCGGGGACAGGTCCCTCAAAGATATACCCAACACCCGTCTCAGGAACCTGAAAGAAAAAACCCTCCGCTACCGTTTTCGCATGGCCCATGTCCTGGGTGTGGAGCACAGAGCTGCTGACGGCGTCTCCCGTCATACGACTGGACTTTCCATGAAGATGCACCTGGACGATGACGTAGCAACCGCTCACCAGGACGACTCTCCCGCCATACTGCCGCTGCCTTCCGTCCCAAACGGTAAGCGCATGGCGGCATCAGTTGCGGACTACACAGGACAACGCGTTGTCGCCAACGCGGTCGCCGCCCTCGCCTCTTTCGCGATCAAGTCGGTGACATGGAAGAGGGTGCGTATCGCCACAGCCAGCGACCCTGACATGCACACCTTGGCAATCCTAGTCAAGTCGGGCATCCCGGCGGACCGACAGACCATTCCAGTACCCCTCCGCGAGTACCACATGTTCCGTCACGAGCTTCGCACTATCGACGGCGTCATGCTATTTAAGACTCATATCGTCATCCCGCCATCTCTAAGGCAGGAAGTGCTGACTTCCCTTCACTCAGCCCATCAAGGTGTTACCTCCATGATGTCGAGGGCTGAGGACTCCGTCTTCTGGCCTGGCATCACCCGGGACATCTCCTCCGTGCGTGCGGGATGTTGCCACTGCAACCGCATGGCTCCGTCTCAGCCCAGTGCTCCACCAATTGCTCTGGTGTCCCCCATGTACCCATTTCAATGCGTGTGTGCCGACTTCTTCCACTACAAAGGCTACAACTACCTGGTCATCGTCGACCGTTACTCCAACTGGCCCATCGTCGAGCGTTCGTCCTCTGGCGCGGCTGGGCTCGTGGCCTGTCTCCGATGCACATTTGTCACTTTCGGAATTCCCGGCGGGTTAGCCTCTGATGGCGGCCCAGAGTTCGCTTTAAATACTACCCGCCAATTCCTCCGAAACTGGGGCGTCCACCACCGGCTCTCCTCGGTGGCATTTCCACACAACAACTGCCGGGCCGAAGTTGGCGTGAAGACGGTCAAACGGCTTATCACCGACGACACCGCCGCCTATGGCGACCTGGACACCGATGCCTTCCAGCGTGCGATGCTCCAATACCGGAACACGCCTGACAGGGACACCAAGCTGTCCCCGGCGATGTGCGTCTTCAGCCGACTCATTCGGGATTTCATCCCCATCCTTCCCGGGCGCTATCTGCCACACGACACCTGGCGCGACACACTGGCCTCCCGAGAAGACGCCCTGCGGAACAGACATGTGGGACGCGGAGCACTGATCGGAGCACACCCCGCGCCTCTCTCCGCTTGCGGTCGGCGACCGCGTCCGACTCCAAAACCAAATCGGTTCCGAACCACTCAAATGGGACACAACTGGCCTCGCCATAGAGGTCAGACAACACGATCAGTACGCCATACGAGTCAACGGCTCCGGACGGGTCACACTGAGGAACATAAAATTCCTCCGCAAGTACATCCCCGTCATGACACCGCCCCCACGTCTATGCCTGGATCAGGACCTGCGACTCATCATCCCAGCCTATATCCACATGGACGACGACCCCGCCTGTAATCGGCGTCTGACCTCGCCACGACTCCAACGCCTGGCCACGACCCCGATGCGGCCCCCGACACCACAGCCCAACCGCGCTCCTGATGCTGATGTTGGCTCTCCTCAATCCACTTGCGACCCTCCGGCTGGCCCCGCCTGCGCATCTCCGAGACCACCAACGCCGAGCGACCTCTCACCAGAGCGCACGGCCTCGCCACTCGCGCCGCCAACACCAGGTCCACCGCCAGCACCTGGCCCGCCTCTCGCGCCAGCACCTGGCCCATCTCCCGCGCCACCGGCAACTCGACGTTCGACTCGTACCACTCGCCGGCCGGCCTGGTGTCGCGACTTTGAGTTGTAATAAGTTCACCGCATATAGAGTTCAGTTCACCGCGTATTTTACATATGTCAGTGCAGTTTGTGAAGGACTGAGATTCAAGCTTACCTCGTTCCGTTTTGGCCGTCGTTCATAACGATTTATCCGATATTTATCTTCGGATGCGTGTGCGATTTTCGACTCCGTACCTGTGTCGGCATCTATGTAGGTAACTCGCCACCCCGTCAATGGGAGACAACGCGCTAAAGGTTTCAGATGCAGCCGCCAGAGCGGCGACACATGCGAGTAGGACGTGAATTGCCCGCCGCATTAGCCGTGTCAATGCCTTTCGCTTGTGAAGAACGGGAGATTGGAGTGGAAGAAGTTTCCTAAGATTAATTACTTGATGATGGTGAGTTCGGAGCTGAGTTCCTGGTTTCGCATATAGGTAATTTCTGTGTCTGGGTAGAGATAGTGGCCTACCGAAGGAGGGGCAAAGGTGACAGTGCCCATTTGCCCCACAATCCCTGAGAGACTGTTGGGGCCCCGAAGAATATCGCCGGGGTTCGAAAAAATTGCGCCGGACCAATTAAAAATCCCGCTGAGCACCCAAGGATCGCACCGGAACCCATGAAAAAATCACATTTGTGGCCCAAGAAGTCGCGCAGAGACCCCTGAAAATGACTGGGCCCCAAAAATTGCAACAGGGCCCCTGAAAATTACATCGGTCCCCAAAAATCGCTTCATGGCTCTCAAAAATGACCTTGGGTTGCAAAAAATGCGACCGGCGCCCCTGAAAATACCATTGGGGCCCAAAAAAGTCGCGCCGGGACCCGTTAAAATCACGCTTGGGGCCAAGAAATCGTGCGGTGGTCATCGAGATTGATGCTGGTGGACCCAAAAAGACTGGCCGGGCCTCTAAAAATCAGGCTGGGGGCTCAAAAGGTCGAGTCGGGGGGACCCTGGAAATCGCGTTGGGCCCCCACAAAGTCGCACCGGGGCACCTGCAAATCACGATGGAAGCCTCAAAAGTTCGCGTCGGGACCCCTGAAAATCACGCTGGGGCCCACAAAAAAAGTAACGCGGTGGCCCTTGAAAATTACGATAGTGGCCCCAAAGAAATGGACCGGGCCCATGAAAACCACGCCAGAGGCTAAAAGGTCGGGGCATACCCATGTGCCATGCCCCCGCCCTTTGTATGATGGGTGGGCGTCTTGGCTCCTGGATCCGCCGCTATTGAGACCTGTATATTATGTGATATGATCTGAATTGTGTGCCTGATGTCCTCAGCGGTTGGTGTGATGTTTCATACATAATGCACGATATCGTTTATGGTTTATCTCTTATTCCATCCCATCATGTATGCGGCATATATTTTTGGCTTATCATCTGCCTTGTTTTGTCATGGGCTAATGCAAATGTGGAACAGGAATATTAGTGTCCGGAAGCAACGCACAACAATTTACAAATTGTTCCTGCATGGGTTTAATTTCCCAACCAAATTATCAAATTTTATATTTAAAACTACCATCACTGTGCATGTAGTGTGAGCTTTCCAGACTTAGCTTCGGCCAGGGGATTTCAACATTGCGCACATGAACAGGTCAGAAGCGGATCCAGAAATTTTCATGACGACACTCGTCTGGGGGATGACATTTCCTCGGAGGACCGCCGCTGCGAAAGTCCCTGGAGGTGCACACTTTCCTGAATGTATGTTGAGAGGAGGGATGTGTGCACGCGACCGTACTGAAAACGGCACCGCTTACCCTCAAGAGGGCGCATTTCCCCTCAGAGCAGCGTCTTCGGCTGAAAATTGAGCGAGGGGGGTAGTTGCACTCTAGTATTCCCAGACAGGTATTCCGGTATATGGGCGCTATCTTTCCATGGGGGGGGGGGTATACCCTCAGTGCTCTCATGTATCCGCCCCTGGGTTAGTTGCACTCTTAAGATATACACAACAATGCCCCTGGTAGCTGCCTAGCATAGGTGTAGGTTTCTAAAAATTATTAGGATGGCACAATACATGAAGGCAATGACCAGGTCCAAATGGATGAGAGGATACCACATTAAGGTCCAATATTAGAAGTAGAAATTATTGGAAAGGCACATCCAACACGGAGAGGGGGGGGGGGGCAAGTGCCCTCCCAGACACTGCTCCGACCGTAAGGCATTCAAAGACAGTACATGAGGAAGATCGTCGGCATTCGGCAAGCGAATATTATCATATTTCATGTTTGTCCAGAAATACTCATTATGCCACATCTCAGCAACACAATCAGACTTTTATAAATGAGCCGCACGTGGATACCTACACGGGAGTGGTTTGAAGGAGGCTTCTCTATAATTTTCATAATCCATGCTTTTTCTCGGATTTCTCGACCGGGAACTTATCCCCACCTGCTCCGCTGGATGTAGGGACACAGCCATCCCATAAAATGGTTACTGACATATTAGCCACAGGACACACCCATCCCATCAAATGGTTACTGACATATTACGCGCGAACTGTTAAAAACCAGCCTAAACAACCCTTCAACACACACTTCAAGCGTTATCGGGCCGCAGCCTGCTGCCTTTCGTGTCACACTCGCCTGGATTGCCATCTGGTGGCAGAAACTCCGCGATGTCTCCCATTGCCCTAGTAAAAAAAATCCCATGGGATTGGAATGTATTCTACATTGGACATATGGGATCCCATATGTCCCATGGAGGAAAACCTGGATTGTCCCATGATCAAAACCAAATCCCATTGAAATATACAGAATCCATTGAAACCCAGAACAGTCCTATCGTATAATTGGGGCAGTTCCATATAGCGTACCAGAACCCAGTCACAACTTTTAGGTGCCCAATCCCTCAGGCATCCACGAGGCTTCCCCTTTTTGGGCAACCGTACCTAACATGCCCAGAGACTGGTCTAAGAGATTTCAAGTGCGGTATAGCGACCTGCACCTAGACCAACGAATAATGAATTAAGAGCTTAATCAGTCATGCAGACATTCAATATGTCAGGTAAAATACGTGGTTCTGAAACAACCAGAACAGTGGCTCGAACGGCACTGACAATCTTCACAATGAAGGATCAGTCATCAGACCAATCATCAGCAGACGTTACTTCGATCATCAGTGCGTGATTGGCTGTTGGGCGGCGGCTGGCCTGTTTGAATCTTTTTGTGTCAGGTCCACACGGGCTAGCCTTCTTTCATACGAACTATTGACAGTGGTAACGGTTGTGCGTTTGACAATCATTAAGTACACAAAATTGTAATAAACTGATATAGGGTGATGTGATAGGTTTATAGCGACATATTGTAGGGTTATTAGTAGTGTCGGAACTCACCTGATCCACTGGCGGATCTAGCCCACCGGTTTGGGGGGGGCAACTTTCGGTTTTCGGCGTCAGCCCCCCCCCCATCCCCTCCCCTCCCCCAGTGGCGTACCTAGGAATTGCATCAGGGGAGGGGTCGAACGGATTTGAAGGATGCCCATTCTCCCACTATTTTTGGTTAAAGGCACCGGATTTCGACCACTATTTGGGAAAGGGGCACATTTTTAAAATAATAATTAAAATTAAAATAAAATAAAAAGTAAAATAATAATTGACAACATAATTTACTGTGTAGGGGCCCCAGCCTACCTCCACCGTTTCTATGTTACCGGATTTGTGTTCTTGTTTACCAAAACGTTCACGTTCACGTTCAACGTCTTGTAGCACGTCAACGTTCGTGCACGTGGACACTGGCGGATCCGATTTTGTCAACTCTTTCTGTAAGCAGAACTTGATCAGCATGGAACCCTCGATATGTGTCAGAATCTATTATGATACTATACTGGCTTCCAAACAATTATATATTTTAAAAAATCCTTTAAAATTGGAGATTCTTTCATCCAGACGCTATTTTTTAACCTCGGCAAAGGCTACTGCATTTGAATTTAGTTGACTTCTGTTGGTTTCGGGGGGGGGGGCAAAAGACACTATGGCCCCCCTTTTAAGCGCTTCGGGGGGGCATGGCCGGAATGGCTCCTCCCTGGATCCGCCAGTGCATGAGGGTATGTGTAAAACTTGTCTCGTAGATACCTTAAACTGCAATAATACCCTTAAACTTTGACAGCCCGGTCCTACCACCCGAATCTCCCCTACATGCAAACCCACCAGTTATCTCTTATTCAGGATATAAATACATACCTCCTCTTGCTATTCTTTTTGAAAAAATCAGTCAATGTAGCCTGTCTCTTCATCTTAGCAACCCCAACACCTATATGGCTATATGGCCTTTCCCCAACACCAACATACGAAACATGCTGCTCAACTGGGGTCAACTGGTCACTCGCACAAAACATCCTGTTCAAATTCCGCTTTCGAAATCTGGCTCACTGAGTCCGCTTGCCCGTTACTGGCTAAACAAACTTCATGAACCTATCTGACGAATGAATAATGAAACTGCTGATTTCGTCATCTCTTGCTGTAAGCAGAACTTCAACAGCATAGAACCCTCGATGTGTCAGAATCTACTATGCTACCAGATTGTGCTTCCAAACAATTATAACAAAATACCTTTAAAATTGGAGATTATTTCACCCGGAATGCTATTTTTTAACCTCAGCAAAGGTTACTGCATTTTAATTTAGTTTACTTTTGTTGGTTTGGGGGGTGGGGGGCAAAGACACTATGCCCCCCCTTTGAAGCGCTTGGGGGGGGGGGGGAGGCATGGCCGGAATGCCCCCCCCCCCTGGATCCGCCAGTGACCAAGTAGTGCTGCCATCATCTGGTTTGGTAGTTCAGTTGATGTCTAAGTGAAATGCTACTGCAAGCTGGAACTGGTGAGAGCTGATCATGATTGTGATACATAGATAGGTACCTAGGTAAATTTGTAGCTCAAGGTAATTTTCGATTTCTTGGAATTTCTTTTTCTAATGCAATGTTCATCAATGTGCTTAACAAGGTTGTGATGTGACAACTCATCTCCTCTGCAAATGCATGCTTTTCAGTTGGGAGGCGAAATAACACCCATGAAGAGGCTGGGAGTTGGGTGAAAGCATGAAAAGTAATGTTCGAAATCAGGAAAAATGCAACATAACCTAACCTAGTCTAACCTTCCATGCAAGAAAACGTTTTTTTTATAGAAAATGTCTGAACATTTTTAAATCGAATTTAAAAAAATTAAAACACCTAAACTAGGCTAACTGAACCTAACCTAGCTGTTTTTGAAGATTTTTTTTTAAAAGAAAAAAGCCTGACTTAAACTAACCTAAACTACCACAAACTGCTTTTGAAGAAAAACAAGTTCTAATTTTTGTATTAAAAATATCACAACAAATAACGTTGTTTGATAGTTGTCTTCTAGCTTAGAAAAGAGCCTAATCTAACCTAACAAAACCTAATCCTTTGTATGCTTCATGAAGGTAAACTGTGTAAACTCATCTCTTGGTTAATTTTAGCTGCAATAATACTACATACAGGGGTGTGTAGCATTGTATGTTTTTGGGAGGCCACTTGCCTCCCCCCAAATGTTGGCTGTCCCCCACCCCAATAATTTCAACCTTTAACATGGCATCCTATGAGGCATCCTCCAATCCATTTTAGCCTCCCCATTACCTTCGTGCATTGTGCTCCTCCCCCCCCCCCCTCTCACAAAAAAAAACATTTTCAGAAGCCTATGCTGATGGTTGCCTAGGTCTCTGCCAGGGCAGGGTTCACGTCTTTTGTACAGCAGGTGGTTTTAACAACAATACTATTATAATTTAGGTTGTTCACAGGATGAATGAGACATGTTTTGCTGGTAAGGTTGTGCTTTAAGGTGTTTTATGATTTTTGGAAGTTATCCTTTGAATGTAATGTTTAAGAATATGACTAAGATGATGGAATTTCTAATTTTCTGTGCAAATGCTTACTTTTTAGTTTGTGAGTAAAATAACAGTAGAAAAGGGGCTTTGGATTAGGTAACAGCATAAAAAGTTATGTTTCAAAAATAAAAATGTAACAGCCTAGCTTATCCAAGCCTAAGCTCCCCTTTAGAGAAGCAAAAATATAAAAAGATACAATTTGAAAAATAAAAAAAATTTGTTTTGGTTTTAAATTTTCCAAATTAAGAAAAAACCTATCTTAACCTAACCTAACCTATCACAAACTGCTTTGGAAGGAAAACAAGTTTTTATATATATATAAAAAATATAACAAATTTTCCTCTTTTTCTTTGCAATATGCAAACATGCAAGTTGATAGAATGTTTGTTTTAATCAACAAAAAACTTCCTTTTTTAAAAAAAAAAGGAACAACAAATCATGAAGAATATCAAAAAAATTTACAACTTTCCACAAGAGCGAATGTTTCCATCATCGTCATGATGTTCAGACGTGTTTGTACATTTTTTCCTGTAATGCTATATCTGGTCTAAAGGAAAAAGTTTAACCCAACCTAATCTAACCCAACCAAGCCCTTTGTTTGGCTCATGCAGGTAAAATGTGTGCAAAACTTATCTTGGAGATACCTGAGGCAGCAATAATACCCATTTAATTTTCATGATTTTTTTTTTTAATGCAAGAGCTTAAACTAGGTTAACTTTTTTTTTCTTCTAAAGCTTAGCTTTATTTTTCACTATATGTTACCCCACTTGAAGCCCTACTCTTTGCTATTATTTTGCTTGCCAACTGAAAAGTAAGGAGCGCCAGGAGTGGCTGAGATGCAACATGTTGGCTGACCTTGCAAAAATTCCTCATAAATGCATAAGGAGCAGTCAAATATCGTTTGTTTGTCATTCAAAATATGCGTGTCGTACATCGTTTCATCCTGTTTACATGAACATGCTCTGGGAAGACCAGTGGGGTGACCGCTGGTTCATAAATCCCATCATGGTCTGGGCTTCACCACTGGGATTTATCAGTGGGAATCCCTGGAGAATTCACACTTGAAATAGTATAAAATCCTTCGGAGACGGTGTAGGAATCCCATGGTGGATTCCCATAGGGAACCGCATGGGATTCCCACACGATTGTCTCATGGGGAATGTTTCATATCCTGACAAGGACAATCCCATGCAATTTGATGGGTCAATCCCATGGGATATTTTCACTAGGGTGTGTTCCTTAGGCTTAGGTTGGAACTTCACATTACGTTTCATCAGTCTACGGCTAGCATGTCCATTATCGGCGCGCAGACTTAGGGGGGGATAGATGGTAATGATGCATGCCAGTAACGTGACCTCTTGTCTGTTCCAGATATGAGTGTGAACATTGTCAATATAATGAAGTAGACAAAGAATGTTCTCATCTACCTATGACGTCATAACACCGTACCGATGTCACGTCATCGTTCAAATTTAAAGTAAGCATCAGCACCGAAAACGAGTGGTACCATCTTCCGAATCACTTTCATAAGCATCGTATTCTGAATAAAAAAAATCCCAAAACATCTTTGATAAAAAATTTACAGTTCTTCGTTTCCTGTACCTTTCTTCGCAGCATAAAAATAGCATGAGTTATGGGGGCGGGGGCAAATCAACATGGGGGCCAAGATAAACATTGGTGGGGACATGGCCCCCACAAAAGGATACAAATCGACGCTCCTGGCCATGAAGGCTTCTGGCGACCTCAAGTTTTGATTTTGGCACCATCATAGGTTCTATTAACACGCGCACTGGAGGGGGGGGGGGGGGAATCCGCCCACCACTCCGATTTTTCGTAGATAACTGCAAATTTTTCGATTTAGGGGCCGTTAAAGTAAAAAAAATTCGTAGCGCCAGACCACAAAAATCGGCGCTGATGCTCTTCCCGTATATTCGCAAAAGAGAAGTGTTCTTGGCAACACTAGCGAATTGTTTGATGTATATTGATATGCTATGTAGTTTCAAGGTCATGTTAGGTCACCGAGGTCAAGTCAGGTCAAGTTCATGACAGGTTAATGGAACCAAACTTGGTCAACTGGAATGTTGTCATAAATGCACTACTGTTTGTCATTTGTACTGTTTGTCATTGCGTTTCCATACTTTATTCGCGTACTTCCCTCCTTCTTCGCGAAGCCGATTGCGCCGAGCTGCCCGACGGAGCAGTCGGGCGAGCGGCCCGGTTCCGGTAACTGGAACAGGTAACTGACCTGATAAAGTGCTGCTATATAGATAACCTAAGGTCAAATGTCGGGTCTAGCATCTGTATTGCATCATTAGTAATGTGCAAAACATCATTGAAGCCCATTTTGGAGCATTTAAACACAATCACAGCGATCCATAACAATGAAAAGCCACGCCACGCAAGACGGAAAATTTTGACAACTGTGACCTCATTTGACCTTGAAGATATTGACCTAAGGTCATGAAATTTGCACACAATAGAGTTCACTACCGTACCCACCCACCCTACGAATTTCGTTCCTCCAGCTTAAAATAGGATCCGAGATCTTGGGGGGGGGGGGGCGGAATCCGCCCCGCCCTCCAGTGCGCGTAATTTTCAGAGGCCTACGGGGCGCGTGTTAAAGTATACATTTATGAATAGACATTTTGCCGCTTGGAAACAGCCATTTTTGCATTGGTGGCGTCATTAGACGGTTCTAAAATGTGCGTAGCCATGATATAGTAAGCCGTGACATTATCAAAGTGTACAGGACTCCTTGGAAAGGTATTCCGAACTATCTCTGTTCCTCAGCATACACTGTTGCCTTTAATAACAGTTAATGGGAGACATCACAGAGTTTCTGCCACCAGATGGCAGTCCAGGCGGGTGTGACACGAAAGGCGGCAGGCTGCGGCCAGCTTACGCTTAGAGTGTGTGTTGAAGGGCTGTTGATGCTGGTTTTTAACAGTTCGCGCGTAATGTGTCAGTAACCATTTTATGGGATTTGTATTTGCTGTGCCCCTACATCCAGAGGAGCAGGTGGGGATAAGTTCCCGGTCAAGAAATCCGAGAAAAAACATGGCTCATGAAAAATTCAAGAGAAACCTCCTCCAAACGAACTAAGCACTCCAGTGTAGGTACCCATGTGCGGCACATTTAGAAAAGTCTGATTGTGTTGCTGAGATGTGGCTTGAGGAATATTTCTGAACAAACATGAAATATGCTAATGTTTGCTTCCCGAATGCCGACCATCTTCCTCATGTACTGTGTTTTGTCTTACGGTCGGAGCAGTGCCTGGGAAGACACTTGCTGTGTTGGATGTGCCCTTCCAATAATTTCAACTTCTAATATTGCACCTTAATATGGTGCCCCCCCCCCCCCAGTCCATTTGAACCGGGCCATTGCCTTTGTGTATTGTGCCCTCCTGATAATTTGCAGAAACCTACACCTATGCTAGGCAGCTACAAGGGGCATTGTTGTGTATACCTTAAGAGTGCAACTACCCCAGGGGCGGATACATGAGAGCACTAGGGTATACCCATCCCCCCATGGAAAGATGGCGCCCATCTGACTGGAGACCTGTCTGGGAATACTAAAGTGCAACGACCCCCCTCGCTCAATTGTCAGCCGAAGTCGCTGCTCTGAGGGGAAATGCGCCCTCTTAAGGATAAGGGTAAACGGTACCCTTTTCAGTACGATTGAGTGCACAAATCCCTCCTCTCAACAGACGTTCAGGAAAATACGCACTTCCAGGGACTTTCGCAGCGGCGGTCCTCCCAGGAAATGTCCCCCCCCTCCCATCCCCCAGACGAGTGTCGCTATGGAAATTTCTGGATCCGCCTCTGACCTATCCCTGTGCGCAATGCTGAGATCCCCTGGCCAAAGTTAAGTTTGGAAAGCTCACACTACATGCAAAGTGATGGTAGTTTCAAATATAAAATCTGATAATTTTGTTGGGAAATTACACCCACGCAGGAACAAATTCTAAATTGTTGTGCGTTGCTTCCGGACACTAATATTCCTTTTCCACATTTGCATTAGCCCATGACAAAACAAGGCAGATGATAAGCCAAAAATATATGCTGCATACATAATGGAATGGAATAAAAGACAAACCATACACAATATCGTGCATTATGTACGAAACATCACACCAACCGCTGAGGACATCAGGTACACAATTCAGATCCCATCACGGAGATATACAGGTCTCATAAGCGGCGGATCCAGGAGCAGAGTGCCACGCCCACCCATCATACAAAGGGCGGGGGCATGGCACATGGGCATGCCCCAACCTTTTAAGCCTCTAGCGTGATTTTCATGGGTCCGGTCCGTCTCTTTGTGGCCACCATCGTGATTTTCAATGGCCACCGCATGACTTTTTGGAGCCCCAGCGTGTTTTTCAGGGTTCCCGACTCGAACTTTTGAGCCCCCAGCGTGATCTTAGGGGCCCGGCCAGTCTTTTTGGGTCTCCCAGCATCATTTTCATCATGACCACCGCACGACTTCTTGGCCCCAAGCGTGATTTTGATGAGGACCGGCGCGACTTTTTGGGGCCCCAACGGTATTTTCACGTCCCCGGTCCCCCTTTTTGGCAACCCCAGGCATGGTCATTTGTGGTAGCCATGAAGCGATTTTTGGGCCCCAATGTAATTTTCAATGGCCTCGTTGCAGTTTTGGGGGCCCAGTCATTTTCAGTGGTCTCTGTGCGACTTCTTGGGGCCCCCCATATGATTTTTTAATTGGCTCCGGTGCGATCCTTGGAAGCCCAGAGGGATTTTTAGGCGGTCCGGTGCATTTTTTTGTACCCCGGCGACATTCTTTGGGGGCCCCAACAGTCTCTCGGGGATTGTAGGACAAAAGGGCACTGTCTCCTTTGCCCCTCCTTCGGTAGGCCACTGGCTTTACCCAGACACAGAAATTACCTGTATGTGAAACCAGGAACTCAGCTCTCAACTCCCCAACACCATGCAATTAATCTTAGGCAACTTCTTGCACTCCAATCTCCCGCTCTTCACAAGCAAAAGGCATGGACACGGTTAATGCGGCGGGAAATTCACGTCCTACTCGCATGTGTCGCCGCGCTGGCGGCTGCGTCTGGAAGCTTTCGCGCGTTGGCTCCCATTGGACTGTTGTGCACAGGGGACGAGTGGTCTAGGGGTAAGATGCTCGTCTGACAATCGAAAGGTTGTGGGTTCGAGTCTCACCTGTCGCTACTCTTCGCCTGCGACCAATCGGCGTGAGAGATTGGCGACGCTACATGACTCAACGGTCGACGTGTCGTAAAACCAATAAACAACCGACTGTTGTGCATAGTACATAGGGAATATGTGAAACTGTTTTTCCTTAATTTGCACCTCTAACTGAAGGGTTCATGACGTAACGCTAGTCTCACAACAACCTGTGAAAAAATTGAACCTTGAACATTGCGATACACTTACGGACTTATACACTTATTCACATGTCGGAAAAGCCTCTGATTTGGTAAGTAAGAATGATGTATCAGTTAAGAAAGCATTTTTGGAGATAACTTACAGGAATTTGAACTGACAGCAGGGTGGGAATTAAGGCACTTCTTAAGAGATTTTATCTCTGAAAACATTTTTGCACTCCGGATTCATACTGGATAGGATGGGCTTCACATGTACTCCGACACAAATGTGGGAACAAAGATATGAATAAAAACAAACACAGAACGACACCCAAAAAAAACGCTGGTTATTCCACTTACGGTCACCACTCAAACTAATCACTTTTTGTAGCAGTCAGCAGCCGGACCACAGCTTCACACACTCCATCAATCTCAACCACCGGAATTGCCGACAACAACGCTCCAACAGCAACTTGCAAGATGATGCGCATACGCACTGAGAACGCTGTTCTCCGGCTCTGGAGCCGCGTCTCGGAAAACCTGTGTTCCTGCCACCCATATAGTGGGAAAGTTTGACAGTTTTAAGAGACGTCCTCTGGAGTCCCGGAGGCCACCGATCAGAATTGGCTGCGTTAGCGTTTTCTGTTCTGAAATCTGTCTGTCAACCAATAAATGCAAGGTATTTTTTATATGACGTAGAACCATTAGCAACTTTAAACACATGGTTAACGGTGTCATACTGTAAACACTAGACCTTGACTGATCCTTTGCTTTGATCACATCCAACTGTGGCGTGTGCGGTAGCGTAGTTGCGTTCGTATTACGTGGGAAATTGGCTGCGTAGGCAGGTATGTGCTCTGAGCTGAGGGTGAAGTGTGAAGTATTTTTGTTTGTTTTTCATATGGCTAGCCTTGTACTGAGACCAACAGTGAAAGGAAAGCGCATTTATCCTGTGAGTTATGAGAAACTAAACAGTGCTGATTATTACGGGTCACTGCCGGGCGGTGCCATCCATTGTTCACTTCTTTGTTCCTATGTTTTGGCATTTCATTTGACCAAAAATGAGAATTATATTACTTATGCATATTATGTAGGTGCTGATTTAGGTTTTTCCGGTCGGTTACTGGTAAACAGATTCCATGCATCGAAAAATAATGTCCATGAAAATGTACTCCGGAAGAAATCTGGATGCACTCCGACTCCCAACCCGGAAAGTAAGTTTCCCACTCTGACTGACAGGCTACAGCGTGTGTACGCATCAAAGAAAGTGACGGAAGGTGGAATACTGGCAGGGTGGGAATTAAGGCACTTCTTAAGAGATTTTATCTCTGAAAACATTTTTGCACTCCGGGTTCATACTGGATAGGATGGGCTTTACATGTACTCCGACACAAATGTGGGAACAAAGATATCAATAAAAACAAACACAGAACGACACCCAAAAAAAACGCTGGTTATTCCACTTACGGTCACCACTCAAACTAATCACTTTTTGTAGCAGTCAGCAGCAGGACCACATCTTCACCCACTCCATCAATCTCAACCACCGGAATTGCCGACAACAACGCGCCAACAGCAACTTCCAGGATGATGCGCATGCGCACTTAGAACACTGTTCTTCGGCTCTGGAGCCGCGTCTCGGAATACTTGCGTTCCTCCCACCCTATGGTGGGAAACTTTGACAGTTTTAAGAGACGTTCTCCGGAGTCCCGGAGGCCACCGATCAGAATTTGCTGCGTTAGCGTTTTCTGTTCTGAAATCTGTCTGTGAACCAATCAATGCAAGATATTTTGTATATGACGTCATAACCATTAGCAACTTTGAACACATGGTTAACAGTGTCCACACAAGTTAACAGTAAACACAAGACCTTGACTGATCCTTTGCTTTGATCACATCCAACTGTGGCGTGTGCGGTAGCGGAGTTGCGTTCGTATTACGTGAGAAATTGGCTGCGTAGGTAGGTATGCGCTCTGAGCTGAGGGTGAAGTGTGAAGTATTTTTGTTTGTTTTTCATATGGCTAGCCTTTTACTGAGACCAACAGTGAAAGGAAAACGCATTTCTCCTGTGAGTTATAAGAAACGAAACAGTGCCGATTATTACGGGTCACTGCCGGGCGGTGCCATCCATTGTTCACTTCTTTGTTTGTATGTTTTGGCATTTGATTTGACCCAAAATGAGAATGATATTACTCATGCATATTATGTAGGTACTGATTTGGGTTTTTCCGGTCGGTTACTGGTAAACAGATTCCATGCATAAAAAAGTAATGTCCATGAAAATGTACTCCGGAAGAAATCGGTATGCACTCCGACTCCCAACCCGGAAAGTAAGTTTCCCACTCTGAATACTGGTGTAGGTATGTAAAGACATAAAAGACATAAAAGATCAGTGCAACTATGAGCCACAAGGGCCCTTCTTGGTTGCACTCTGTACACTGAACCAGTTGTCCGCCAAATGCGTCGATCAACTCTCCCTGGAATACAGAAAAACAAAATTAACCTTGTCCTGCTGTGATTAACTTTAATTTTTAATTGATGACCTCTAACTGCATAATTTCTGTTAAATTCAAACAGTTCCCTGAGATGACCCTGTTCCTGACCATGAACAAATTTAAAGACATCGGTGAGATCTCCTCTCAGCCTTCTATATCTAAGTGAAAACATATTCAGTTTCTTCAATCTTTCCTCATTTGCCAGGTTGCCTATACCATTCACCATTTTTGTTGCCCTCTTTTGTACTTCTCTAAAAGCCAACAATCTTTTTCATAACTAGGGGACCAAGCTTGGACACAGTATTCCAAATGTGGCCTGACATATGCACAGTAAAGCTTCCTGATGACTTCCTCACTTTTGTATGATAAATTCCTATTTATTGCCCCTAGCATTCTTAGTGCCTTCTTCCTGGCTTCTTTGGTCTGTTCTGATGCCCCCAATTTTGTGTTCAGAATAACACCTAAGTCCTTCTCCTGCTGAGTAACAGATAGTACTTGGCCATCCATGAAGTATGCAGCCTTGATATGCTGCCTACCTACATGCATGATTTTGCACTTATCAAAATTAAATTTCATTTGCCATTTTTTGGAGCACTTCACAAGCTCGTCTAACTCTTTCTGCAGCAAGACCTGCTCATTGTGCCCTGTTATTGCCCTAAAATAATCAAATCAAAATCAAATCATCTGCAAATTTCAAAACCTTGCTGCTTAGGCCACTTTCAATGTTATTTACAAACACAATGAACAATAGTGATCCCAGTACTGACCCCTGGGGGACTCCACTAAGAACATTTTGCCATGATGACTTCGTACCATTTAGCATTACTCTCTGCTGTCTATCTGAAAGCCACAACTCTATCCATTTTAGGATGGGCGCCAAATGACCATGTAGTTGCTGCACCCTTAAGCCCAAATAATCAATCAATCCATTTTAGGATGTTACCTGCAATACCATGGACCTGAAACTGCATCAATAACTATTTATGAGGTACTTTGTCAAAGGCCTTCCTAAAGTCAAGATATGCTACATCAACCTGATTTCCCTTATCAAATTGTTCTGTAGCAAAATTAAAAAAGTCCAAGAGATTTGTGAGACACGATCGCCCTTTTCTAAACCCATGTTGAGTATCTTGAATCAATCTGTTTTCTTCCAGAAAACTAACTATTATATCCTTGATAATTGATTCATGTGAGGAAGTTATGGAATGTAAAGCTGCAGAGGAATGAGGATATTGTTTCTATTGAAGAAAGTGGCATTATTGCACTTTAAGGTGTCCACAAGACCATCTTTATGCACATTTTACTTTATTTTAGCAAACAAAGTGGTTAAGCTTGGGTAGGTAGGTTAGGTTAGGTTTTTCTTTTAGTTGGAAACAAAAATATTGATTTTTTTAATATAATTTTTTCTTTCAAAACAGTTTGTTTCTTTGTTTGTTTATTGGGTGGTTCTGAACTCACTTTTTGCACAATCACTGCTAATGGTGCCACTCACAGTTTTGCCAGTGGGCCACTGGATTGGGAAATGTCTCGAGTGGTGAGAGTGTTGAACCCAAGACCTTTGGTACCCAGAGTTCAACACCTTAAACACTCATCCATCACCATCCCCTTCAAAAGCAGAAGCAGAACCTAGACTGAGTGGTATTATGGCAGTTTAAAGTAACCACAAGACAAATTTTACACACATTTTACTGCCATGAAGCAAACAAATGTTTGGTTGAGTTGGGTTAGGTTAGGCTCTTGTAGGCGTTTTTTATATGATTTTTTCAAACAAAACATTCAGGGTAAATTTTTGATAAAAGGTGTTTTGGGATTTTTTGGAATTGTTTTTCAGAATATGATGCTTATGAATGTGACTAAGAAGATGCAACCACTCATTTTTGGTGCTGATGCTTACTTTTCAATTTGAACTATGACGTCATATCAGTACAGTGTGATGACGTCATAGGTATGGCACCGAGGCTTCGACTGGCTAATGCTACAAATGGTTCACATACCTCAATGAGATGGTCGAAATAGCTTAACCTAACCTAACCTCATGGTGCATTATATAAATTATAGCTATGATAAACTGAGAGGTAAGCAAGTTAGGTTAGGTGAGGTTAAGCTACTTCGACCATCTCATTAAGGTATGTGAACCATTTGTAGAGTTAGCCACTCAACCTACCTCATGGCACATTATATAAATTATCTCTATGATAAACCAAGAGGTAAGCAGGTTAGGTTAGGTTACGTTAGTTTAGTTTAGGTTAAGCTACTTTGACCATCTCATTAAGGTATGTGAACAGTTAGTAGCATTAGCCAGTCAAAGCCTCAGTGTCATACCTATGATGTCATTACACCATACCAATGTGATGTCATTGTCCAAATTGAAAAGTAAGCATCAGCACCGAAAATGAGTGGTCGCATCTTCTTAGTCATGTTCATGAACATCATATTCTGAAAAAGTATTCCCAAAATTCCCAAAACACCTTTTATCAAATATTTACCACATTCAGGTTAGGTTAGGTTGGGTTTTTTATTTGAAATGTTTTTTAGAACAGTGTTTGGAAATTTTTATTAAACATAAATTGCTTGGAAGTCTAGGCTAGGATAGGTAAGAACATATTTGTTTGAGGAGTTTGTAATTGTTGAGGAGTGTGTTATGCAATATCGAGTGAATGGTGCTAGATAGGCTGGGATATATACATCCCTAGGAACTTGAGATAATGGATTGATTGGGGTGAGAGCATGCACTTTTCTAGTATCTTTTCAAGATAGGCTTAACCCAGATGGGTCCCTGTGGCCCTTCTTAAGCCTTAACACTTTCTGACTTTCTGACTTGAAAACTTTATGTTGCATCTTTTTTCTTTAGCTTGAGCATTGTTTTATGCTACATTGCACAACTCCAAGCCCATTTTTGGGTGTTTTTGCCTCCCAATTGAGAAGTATGCATTTGCAGAGAAGATGAGTGGTCACATCATGTTCAGCACATTCATAAACATTGCATTAAAAAAGAAATGTCAAAAATTCAAGAATTACCTCACATTACAAATTTGTTCAATATTTACAGCTAGATATTATCCTGAGGAATTGAACAAGATCAAGGATTGGTGCATACTGTAGGCCAGCAGATCAGAATGAAAATGCTGACACATTTATGAAGGAAGAGCTCAATAGGAAAGTGCATGGTAGAACTCTGTGTTTGCAGACTTCAATATAGCAAGGTTGAAAGACAGAACTGGAAGTTAACAAAATCAGGAAGTGATTTCATGCCTTGTTTTGGGAACAATGTATTGTTCATAAAGTCATAAAGTGGCCAGACTTGATAAGAGCCACAGAGGCCCACCGGGGCCTGTACAAGCCTGTGAAGGCAAAATTATATAAGCCTGGGCAAAACAATGGTAACTGACCAATACCACATCCTGAATTCCAAAGAAACTATCCACCAACATCAAATACACCTACCTTACCTATTTAACCCTATTCACTCTATCCATTTTAAATGATAGGTGGTGCATTCCACAACAGATTGACCAATGCACTTCACCCCATAATTTTTTATTCAGACCAAAATTTGCTCCCAGGGCAGTCTGGCTCTAAATACAGCTGTGCAAATTTACGCGCAATTCGGCCAACAGTTTTTGTTAGCAATAGCCTGCTGCATTATTTGTAGGTTAAATAACATTGAGGTGGGGCTGAAGAATAGTGTGTTTAAATTTCCTGCTGACATTAAGTGGGTAGGGATTAGGAGTGGCTAACAATAGTAATGAATCTAGCACTATTCAAATGGATTTGGAGGACCTTAGAAATGGGGTGATAAATAGCAGATGCCTTTCAACTATGATACGTGTAAGGTCACTGATATGGAGTTGCCACATTTAGACATGCAATGTGAGGTAATGAATTGGATGTCATTGAAGATGACAAATATTTTGGTGTCATAGTTGTAATTCATCTTAAAGCATAATATCACTGTAATTCAGCAAAGAATCGCTGCACTCGGCACATTCAGCAAAAAATAATTTTTTAGTTAGTTTTTACCACCCCAGTAGCTCAGTTGGTTATAGTGCTGGCCTGCACTAGTCTCCCCTGTCCTGGCACACACAGGATTTGAGTTGCTTCACATGCTCGTATTTGGCCCCTGGCTGGGAGGGTCAGTTGCAAAGCTTCTAGACCAATCAAAAACTTGGAATATTCAGGAAGGCTTGTGGCATTACATATGAGCTTATCACAATGAGAACTTGGGATGAATGTAATTAATTTGGATTGATATAGGTGAGTCACGCACACTCGGTGCACTCGTGTATACACAAGATTGAGTAAACCGGATTAGATATGTGGGGGTAGATACCTTCATTGTAGTCTGGGATATAGTATTAATTTGGGTGTTGGGATTAAAAGGGATTAGTGATAATAGTGTTTTTTCTTTTTTCTTCTAGGGTTTGTAGGCTTAACCCAAATGGATCCCTTTGGCCTTAACCCTTTCCGGTCAAATTATCACGCCCAATCTCGGAGGTGGGGGTCCGCAGGGGTGATGACATCGGAAAGCGCTTGACGAGTAGGGCCCGAAACCACCCCAACATTTTCCCCGTCAGAAAGTGACGTCACTCGCAGGGTCTATGGTATCATGACTGATGTCATGTTTTGGGCTCTGTGTAGTTAATTTTGGGATAGATTTAAAAGCAAAAAATATTTGCAATCAGAACAGGAATGTGAAATCGACCATGGTCCCACAATGTTTCCCCACACAAAAATCAACATTATAATTTTTTGAATTCTTCGATATTTTGAGTTTTTACATTTTTCTATTTTTATTTTTATAATGGGTAGAGTGCACCGGGAAGCGTTGTTCTACGTCAACTGTCCCTCATAAAAGTGCTTACTTTAGCCAGAATCTTATATTTTAGCCCCAACGGGCAAATATGCAAAGCAAATATGCAAAGCAAACGAAAAAGAAACTCCTCCGGTGCGTTTTGCTGCATCCATAAAGATAAGCAAACGCTGAAAGTTTCATTCACATATTTTCATCCGTTGAAGCGTGACATCTGGTTGAACTCTTTTGGAGACCGCACTTGACCTTGAATTACTCTGGGACCGTAGACGACCTGATCTCAAAATTTTCACACATCAAATGGATGTGGGAAAAGTTATGGCAAATTTCGGCGCGCTGCCGCGTGCCGTTTCTTCATTACCAGTGGAGAAACTGTAGGGCAGGCGTAAAATGACCAATCCCGAGACGGGCGGGTTAACACTGACTTTATAAAGTGACAACTTACTCGTCGGCAGACTTCCCGGTTGGCCAACACACAATGAGTGAGCTCGACTTCTCTTTGCCATTGCCTTAAATCAACATCGCTACAAGCAAATGATTGGTCAGGGTTAGCAGGAAATAAGGACATTTGAAATTGTTCGTTCAATCACTTTTCCATTTAAGTACCGCACCACACCAGACGAGCTGTTGGTGTATTCGTCAGTGTCGGAGGCCATGTTCCATAAGTTAGCTGAGTTCAGTTGTTGGGGTTTGGTATCGATACCTGCACAGATATCGATACCTGCACCAAGTCTGAGAACAGGACCTGCCGGGATATAAACAAGAATGATTATAGAAGGCGCTGATGTTCCTGCATGGTGACGTACAAGTGACGCACTGATCGCCGATTTCGCCAAAGCGCTCCCAGATTGTGCAACCCAACCAGTAAGACTACTAAGCTTTGCATTGTCCCCCTGGCCGCAAGCCTATTTATGTAGAGGCCCATTGGGGAGTAACGAGCGTCTCTGCTTGCTCCCGCACGTCACCATAGAGACCCGGGGCGCCGGCGCGTCGCCATGGAAACTGGGACGCCAGCGCGTCGCCATAGAAACCTGGGCGCCGGCGCGACACCAGGATCGTCCGACAAAGGTTGCTCATCATCGAGGCGCTATGCTGCGGTTCTCAGACTGGGCAGAATTTCGCATTTTCAAAAAAACGTTGTTTTTCGCTCCACCCTGATGACCAGTGTAGTGTCTGCCTCATCCAAATCCAGGGCGCCGGTAGCTCCGTGGTTAAACTGAGCGGGCATGTCAGAAGTACGGGGTTCGATTCCCCACTGTGTCCGTCCTTCCTGCCAGCGTGAGAGGCGGGCGACGACGTATGGCCTCTGCTGCTGAGTGCACCAGTCACAACCACAGGCGACAAAGCCCAAAATCAATCACGTTAGCTGAATAACAATGGACAAGCTTCACGTAATGGGTATTTTGTTGCAAAAAAACGTATGTAATATTTCGTATACAAAACTGAAGTATTTTGCTCATCGGAGGTGCATTTTCTACTTAATTAAATTATTTCAGTTAAGTGTTGTCTTCGATTTAAAAACCTACTTGTAGTGATGGCGTCAGATATGTCGAGCTTCGAAGCGGCCAGGCCGGAGACGCGCAGTGAAGTCTGGATTGGGTAGTTCTACGCCAAGTTTTTCAACCGAATCAGGTCATGAAGGACAAAGTGAGTGCTTGTGGCACTAAACTGAGTTTCATCCTTTCGAGCGCTTGCTGGCCGGACTGATGAACAGCCGCGTTTTGCTGCCTCGCTCTCGAACTCCTTGAAACCTCTATCTGCTAAAACTGTTGCACCGTTGCGCAGACAGTCCAGGTATTTTGAACTGCACACGATGTCCATGTCACTGACGCGCCCTGGTTTGCCATCCGATACAAGGTTGATCAGCCCGTCAGGGGTAGCAAAAATGAGATGTTTTACACTATTGCATTTTTTTGTACTCTGACCATGACGTGCTATGCGCGACCGCGTGAGCCGGTTTTTCAATTTGGATCTCGAAGCAATCAATAATGCTTTCACAGGACGAAAAATTTGCCATAAATGCATGAGGCAGATTATCACGGATCGGTTGCTGTTCTGGCGAAGCAACCAATTCGTTTAAACAGCTCTCAAGCACAGGCACGACAAGAGCTAGCAGCCTGGATACGCAACCAGTGCTCACACCGAACAGATCGGCGAGCAGGTGACTCGGCATGTCTAATCTTATGCGCATCATTGCCAGATACTAAATATTCCGCTGTCAAGCCTGACCTCTGTTTACATATTTGATCATATTGGCTAATAGACTAACGATATAGAAGTGCTCTGGAGGCACACCGATATACCGAGATGGGTGCCTTTTGACAAGAGCCCGAACAACCTGCCGGGACATCTAAGTCACCCGACGGTCGGATGCCATTGAAGCTAAAACAGTCACGATTAATCCAACCTTGGTAGCGTCCTATGCGTAAAATCGAATGGCCGGCGGTGGACCTTCGCTACCCTCGACATACGTGACGTCACAGATGTGTTGACCAATCACAAAGCGAGGCATTCTGAAGTGATTTTATGATTATTTAAGCTCTTTAAGGACTTTTAAAAAATTAATGCATGCCACAATCGTCTTTAGAATTAAAAATCAGTAGTGAAACTTGATAAAAAAAAACGGTTTGTCCCGACATGAAACCTGTCATTGCAGATGTTTCTGGCAAAATATATATGGAGTTCATGACATTCTTGCCGACACTGACATGCTTCCGTTCCTACAATTGTTACCCACATGTGGTACTCCACATGTACTGGTATTTCGGCTGCGACGGTAACTATACCAACACTGCTACCTTTCTCTAAATTTACAGGGTTTATTCTACTTTGTGACACCATTTTCTTCTTACAACACTTGAAATTTGCCATGGTAGCTTTCCTGATGATCCATCAACTGCGCAAAATGGAAGTCCCAACAGTTCCAACAGTGTAATTCACTCTTTGGTAAAATGTTATGACTTATCATATATGGGTACCGGTGGGGAACAATAATCATACGCCGATTTATATTTTAACCCACAACCTGCATGGCATTTCGTACTGCGTACATCTGGTATATTTCAAAATTGTCCTTTTATATTGAAACCGCTGGACGCCGGCCTATATTCCTTTTCAGTGACCGTAGTTTTCATTGGCTACGAATTCCAGCGGAAGTGTCAACGGCGACAACCACACGTTCACCGTATATCCTGTACTTCACCCGGGATGAGAAAGCTTCCTATCACTATTTATCGTATAATTTCCACGGATGAAGTGACCTTGAAGCTACGGAAATCTGCGTTGATGGTGACCGACGTACAAAGGGCTTAGTAACTCGCCGAGCCAAGTGAGGCCCGAGCAGCGTGGTATGTTTCTTCCTCGTGTGCGGCTAAAAGCCCGAGCCTGATGGAATTGCCTGCAGTTGTCCGTCATACATCGTATCCTGTTGATCCTGCAGATCGACACACACACACCATATATATATATATATATATATATATATATATATATATATATATATATATATATATATATATATGTGTGTGTGTCGATCTGCAGGATCAACAGGATACGATGTATGACGGACAACTGCAGGCAATATATATATATATAAATATATATATATATATATATATATATATATATATATATATATATATATATATATATATATATATATATATATATATATATACATATATATATATATATATATATTTATATATAGATGTAAAAATCAAGCCCAAATCTATATCGGATTCTGAGTAACACTGCTACCAGATGCTGAAGCATGAAATTGATATGGTCTACACTTCCAGGTTCTGTGGAGATGACGCGCGCTCTGGAATCTGACGTCGTCTGCATTGTCCACAACATTCCGAAGTGTTTCCACGCCAGCGATCTGCGCAACTACTTCTCTCAATTTGTGGAGAAGGCGGCTTTCACGTGCTTTCACTATCGACACCGACCTGAGGTGCAGCAGACCAGTGACGAAGGCGGCGAAGGAAACGAGCCGGATCGGGATGGTGCCGGAGGCGGTCCGGGGTCGGACGGTCGCGGACATGGCCAGAGGCCAGATACGGACAGCGGCATCCATCGTTTGACGACAGACAGTGGACACGGTCAGAGGCGAGGCACGAACAACGGCGGACACAATTTAGAGACGGATATCGATGACTTACACCCTAGGGGAGCGGCTTTGCGAACCGGCGGTTCTGGTACGTGCAGGACCTCAGTGAGTCGGCGCGGCCCGCACGCCGCCTGCTGCGCCACATTGAAGCTGGCACGCGCTGATCTCGCCGTGTTCTTGCGTCTCTACAACAATAAGCACTGGGTGGACAGTGGCGGCCGCTATCTGAGCCGACGCTGTTTCGTGTCGCAGCTGCGCCTGTCGTCGACGGCCACCCTGGCCGCCATGGTTGAGTTCCAGCCACCTTCCGACATGGCGCGCGGCAATGTGGGCACGCCAACGGCGCACTTCCTGCGCGAGATCCAACGATGTCGTCTGCCGGCGACCCTGATCAAGCGGCTCGGACTCGTGTTCCCGCGCTCCGCGCGCCGCCGCCAATACAGCAGCGTGCCCCTCAACTACGGAACCGACGTTGTCGCCACTGGCGACGACGAGGCGCTCCAAGACGACGAGGCGGCACGGACGGCGGGCGGCCTAGAGCTCCTGGCCCGTCTTCCGGCGGTCGTCGCCAGGCCGACCGCGGCCGACGTGCTTGCCTCGCCGCCGCTACCAGCGCCGCGCGCCTCGGACGAGGCAGACGCCGAGGAGACGGATCGGCACGAGAGCCTGCACGACGACGTCACTTCTCAGGAGCGCACCAAGGAGCGGCTGTACGAGGAGGAGATAGAGCTGGTGTGGGAGAAGGGCGGCCCGGGACTCGTCTGGTACACAGATGCCGTCTTCTGGGACCGGCAGCGCGGCGACTTCGACGAGCGCACCTCGGACGACTGGGACGTCGACATGACCGGCTACGAGGAGGACGCCGGCCCGGCCGATATGGATGCGCGCGTCTCGAGGAACATGCGTCGCGAGCTTCAGCTGCGGGACGGGAAGCGCAGCGAGAGTGCGTTCGAACGGCGCGCGGCGGCCGCCCCCGCACCGCCGACGGATGCGGATGCGCTGCCTGTGGGCGCGTTCGAACGCCACACGCGCGGCTTCGGTCGGCGTGTGCTGGTCAACCTGGGCTGGAGCGAGGGCCGTGGACTGGGCGCCGCTGCCAACGGTATAGTCGAGCCGGTCGAGCCGGCCGGCCAGACGGACCGCCGCGGGATCGGCTTCGCCGGCGAGAAGTTGGAGCGGAGGCCGGCCAGGAAGCGGCGCCGCGCCGGAGAGGTGGTCATCACCACCGCGTTCGACGACCCCAGCGAAACAGAGCTCTCGGAGAGTGTCGACCGCACCCTGCTGCCCACCCACATGAAGTTTCGTCGTCCGGCGAATAGGTGACATGTGGTGAATCGTGGCGTGAGCATGGGGACGATAGGGGGACAAGGGGATCATGGGACCCACTTCGAGAAAGCTCGACCATCAACCATGCGATGTTCAACGTTGCGTGGAAAGTCGGCCTGAACAGGTGTTCGTCCCTTCTTGTTGGGGCGTTCCTACGTTCTTTGACTGCGAGATCTGTGGATCACGACTACGAGCAGAGATGTATGACGGGACCGCGGAATTTCATGGACCTCACGGCAGCCATGGATCGTGGGATCCCGTGGACCGACCTACTATGGGCAGTAGCCCTGTGATACACGGCGTACTTTGCCCGAAGGGCCGCGCTATCTGGTCTGACAGCGTATGTCCTCGTACAAAATTAATGCAGTTCGTGTTGTGCGCTGCTATGATTTAGTATCGCCGTTTGGGGACGCTTCTTCTCGTGCAGGGGCCGTATCGAATCATCCACGGTTCATTTCCTTCCAAAGTTTCCAGCCTCCAACGATTAGCCTTGGCCACAACGTAAAAAAAAACGAAATAAATTCCAAAATTGCTTGGATGGGGTGTAATCACAAACTCCCAGAAGCATAACCTCCTACGATCCGAACTCAGACTGCCCTGAAAGGCAGCGTTCATAGCCTCTAGCGTTCATTTACAGTATATTTAAGGATAGCAAGTTTCAAAAGTAGGTCTCCAATTCGTCGTTAGAGGAGTTGATAACCGTCTCACAATCGAAAGATTGTGGGTTCGAGTCTCACCTGTCGCTACTCTTCGCCCGCGACCAATCGGCGTGAGAGATTGGCGACGCTATATGACTCAGCGGTCGACGTGTCGTAAAAACCAATAACCAACCAACCAACTAACATCGCTCGCGATGAAATCCTGCCCTGTGTCTACGTATATACACTTGCGCTCATGTACGCATGTGCTGAGCTTGTCAGCAGGTAGCAGGAGTGTATGGGTATTGGCAGCGTGAACTTCGTGGATGTACTGTGATATGTAGTCTGGTTTCTGCTGATTCAGAAGACATTTTTTCTGCTCTTCTGTAGTCGTGTCCGCTTCGGTCGACCCGGCTGTGCCGAGCGGTGCAGGGGTGGGATGGTGTTTGACCTGAATGTGACAGTGTCGGTGATAGAAGGTGAGAGATCGGAAAGCGGAGTTTGCAGTTCCGTGCGGTCAGGTGCGACATCTCGATACTTCCGTCAAACTATTATCGAAGTGATATTGAAACGTGATGTTTTGCTTCCGGTAGTGTTCCCAAACTCAGGGGCGTCGCCGGGTATGCAGAAATTGGCAAGCGATGTATAATGAGCAGTTCAGTTTGAATACACTAGATGTAGGCTGTCCTTCCTCCATATGAGCGTATGCCATGAAATGTTAATTTGCGTTCTTTTTACCTGACGCGTGCCTCCAGAATAGGAAGTGTTGTGTTTGAAACCGAATACATTATCATTGAATTTTGTTTTCCACCTACGTGATTCGTACTGTTAGTTTCTGAAGATGGTCATAGCTGGTTGAAATGTCGACAAAAACCAATTTCGAATCACCGTCTATTTCACATCGATACTGACTACCTATGGTACTTACTTTATAATATCTGTGTCATTGCACCACTTCAAATATGTTATATAATATTACCGATAACCAAAGATGCGTTCGGAGACTACGAAGCCTGAAGGAAGAAATAAATGCAGAGAACGCTGTCACATTCCATTCTGTATGCATGTGAGCAAACCTGTCCCAAAATATTGGAATATATACATGCGTTTCTAAGTGTAGGTGTGTGTGTGTGTGCTTGGAGTGCAGCCAGGATTTTCCTAAGAGCGGGCCCTACCCCCCCCTCCCAACAAACAAAAAATGTGAGGAAATATAGGAAGCTCTTAACGTGGCAGGCGCGCCGGAAACCCATGATTTATCGTGGTAAAAAGGAAAACTAAATCGCGTTTTATCTATAGTGCATTTATGTTTCTGATGGGTGGACGGGAGCCCGCGGCCCCCTTGGCTGCGCCTCTGGCCCAGACTTGTGCTCGACTCGAGTTGAATCAAGAATCGACTCATGAATCAATCATTTTTGGATGAGTCGAGAGTTGAATCGATTCTTTTCCCCAAAATATATCTTGAGTCGTGAGTTGAATCACATCTTTCTAAAAAGTAAATGAGTTGAATCATGAGTCAATCATTCAAATCACAATGAGTCATTTGAGTCTTGTGACTCAAATGCAAGTTATGAACAAATGAGCATGCATGATAAGATAAGATAAGCATGTATCTGTGAAAATATTATTTCATGACACAAAGTAGGGAGTAAAAACACAGCATAATTATTCATGCTTAGCAATACAATTGTCAACTTGTCATCTGCCAGTGAGTAAAGGATGAGGGGTACCGAAGTTATTTACCAAAAACCAATGACAATAACTACAAATAATTATTAATGTTAAGTTTGGTATTCACAATCAGTATCATGCATGAGTCAATCCTAGTGCCAGGAACAACACAGAAATGGGTTGTAATTGTGGAAAAGAATATGGAACCGAAACGGTCCTGCACTGCAATGGGCATCTGCACTGAATAAAATAGCGTTGGTTTGTTATTTGTCACACGCGCGTCTGATATCATATCAGACGCGCGTGTGACAAATAACAAACCAGTTACCTTTACTAGAAGGTAGATAGAAGTTTTCCTTCAAGCCCACATGACGTCACCCGAAGGTTTTTTAAATATGGTATCAATCTGGTTGCAGAGGACTTTTTCAAATCATACGCAATGGTCACCTTTATCTAGACCCAGGGCATGATGCATTCTTCCTTGATGAATCTTGCATGGATTATTGATAAAATAAAGTCATAAAAAATAAAGTCATGGATTATTGATGATACATGCATAATTGAACTTTTATATACAATACGATTGTGATGTACAATACAATACCATTTATATACAATACCATTAAAAAACCAGTTCCTCCCGCACTCCACCCAGCAACAAGCCTATGCTTAGCTGGATGGAGTTGTGGGAGGAGCCAAAGTAAAAAAAATGAATTTTAAATTAGGAGTGCTCACTATCATCTGTCCACTAACCAGCTACTAACAATATAGTTTATACCTTAACTTCTTGTTGGGATGGATCTTGGGCCAGTCATATGCCACCTTTGGGTATGACAACTTACAGCATTCTTTATTATTAGTTTTATTGCTCTAATACCGGGTGCTTTGTATGCTTATTTATTTGTTTTCCATCTCTTAGCTGGGAGTGCCGCGACTTTACTGTTTATTTTATGGTGATAACGTAAGGTGCTTGCCGTCGTTGGGTAAGAGGATGGGGTGATCCTGGTCACCTGGTCTTGGGTGGCGGGCCTTATAAAAAAATTATTTAAAGAAATTGTGATCTAGGAATGCCTTCCTGAAACTTTCAACAAGTTTCAGTCTGATTTCCTGTAGTATGAATCCAGCATCTAGATATAATGCTGGAATGGAACACATCTCTGTTTCAGGTGTCATGCCTTACTGTGCAGTACCAGAGGATAGAAGTGGAACTGGGTAGGCAACTTCAATAAAGAAGAAATATGGTTACACCATTTTCATCAGGATTCTTGCCTAAGCAAAATTTATTGGCACACAATAAAACATGTGTCTAAGTAGGCAAATGTAGGGGAACCAAGGGTATGCTCCAAGCATTTAAAAGAAATTGATAAGAGAAGAAACCTGAAGCAAGAACAGTTTAACCTTGCCTCTTTGCAGAGAAGCAAATGTCTGCTACCATCAGCTATTCCCACCATAATAGTCACACCAGCCAAAACCCAGGGTAATCCTGAAACGTTTCTGTATTATTGCTGTTTACATCATTTGCAAGATTGCCTTGTTGTGTTTTGCCTGCTTTGTTTGCATATTGGCAATGTTTTTCCTCCACCAAAGAAAAAGATGGATTGGCCTGGTTAGGTTATGTCCTTTTATTTCAAGATTTTGGTACTTTTCTCTGAGAAACTAGACTAGGCTAGCTAATTTTATGTTGGGTTACTTTGCAATTTCTAAAGCTTTAAATAACTAGTTATTGTATATGAGCCAATTGAAAGCCCTTCTTTTTGGTTTTGGTATTATTTTGCTTTTCAACGAAGATTAAGCATATGCAATGGAAATGAGTGGTTACGCTATCTTAGTCATGTTAACAAGCATGCATTCAAACATCTCTATCAAAACCTTGTTTGTGATCTAAACTGGAAGTCTACCAAATGTTGTGGTTGTTGGCAGACAATATGTTATTAGTGCATGGAAATAACAATCATGATAAGACCCTCATGTCAATCATTTACCACTAAGTTATAGTCACACTAAGTTAGGGTCAAAGGTATGAGAAATAGATGATTTGGGTCAAATCTGCTGACTGAAATGAACTCATAACTGAAATGCATTTATGAGCCGCATTTTTTAATAGAATGGACAAAGAGTGATACCAGGTGACAAATATATCAATTAGGTACATTTACATTTGAACAAGTTCTTTTTTTCTCCTCTATATGAAGAAAATGTGTACTGGATATAACATATTTTAACCAGTTTGTATATGTCTTTTGCTTAAATATTGAAACTTAGTCTAGAATACAAGCATAATCTTCTGTGTTGAAAAATAGCATTGTTCTTGTTATAGGAACACATGTTCAACTTTATTGATGAAAAGTATCAACTATCTTGGAATGTGTGGCATTATATAGGTTTTGTTAAGGTGATTGGAGCACGATTGCTCGAAGTCCTGACCTGTGTAATTTAAGTAATGTCTCAAATTTATATATAAAGGAAAGGTTATCATGAGATAACAAGTGAGTGATGCCGATATTGAGGTTGATTCTTTCCATCGACAATTACAGGATTTGTGTAAAAATGGCAAACATTTTTGATCAAAATGTTGTTCTGGTGTTTTCTGATGTGATTTCAACGAATTTGACACTCATGCGTTTGGAAAATGAAAAATTCCCAAGATATAAGCACTTCAAGTTCAAGTACTTCTATCTAAGAAATCAGTCCAAGAACATAATTTGACTACGGATACATGCTGTCCCACCTCAGCACCATATGGGAGGTGTGGGGAAAGGGTTTTGGATGTGGTGGTATATAATTAAAAATAGCATACAATTATCACTAAAAACTAATGTAATCTAACCTAGCCTATTGATGTTGGACGGCCTAAAACCTATCGATGTTGAATAACTTAAACGCACTGATATTGGATTGCTTAAAACCTACGGATTTTGGAGTACCTAAATATGATATTAAAATGTGATTTCCAAAACAAATCGTAGAGGGCTGTCCATAATAGCCACTGTACGTGGAGGGCATACATCGTGAAATAAATAAATAAATAGGAAGACGTCAGCCTTCCACAGCCGCCGGCTGCCAGCGATCATCGTGCAGACAGCGGGTCAGGCCTGCACGGTCCAGTTCGCGGACCGCTGGCAGGTCATGCACATAGTGACCAGATCAGATCGCGAGTGGTGCCGTTGCTGTGTCCGCTCCCGAAGCCGTCCCCGTCGGCTCCTGCGACGTCATTTGCGCGAGGGGTATTTCAGCTGAGGCCATCATCAGTGGTAACCTTACCATTTCAGGCGGTCTTCTGTGGTTACCTTTCAGAAACTCTCCTGCCACTGGGGAGAAGAAGCTATGGCGCGCTTAGCCTCCCCCTCCCCCTGACTGTCCTTTCTTCCGCTCTTGAACGAGGGTGACAACTTGAACACGTAAAATGGACGGTAGGGCAGCCTACCAATATCGAGAACAATCCCTGTATTTTGGATGCGCTTGATGGTGAGCCTGCCGGAAATGGCACATTGTTAGGCAGGACGATTATTACTGGGTCACTTAGGATACCCTTCGCTGAAGCTAATGAATAGGTCTTTCAATTAGAATATGTCAAAGTACTCTATATTGCCATAAAATATGCAAGAATGCGGAGAGAAAGATGAGTCTGATACCACTGAGTCGGATCTGAATTGATACAAATTTATGTTTGAATCATGAGTCGAATCATGCTTTGTGAGCTCTGAGTCTGAATTGAGTCGAATCAAATAATTTTTACCTGCTCTGAATCATGAGTTGAATCGGATCTCAAGATCTATGAGTCAAATGTGAGTCGACTAAAAATTGTTTAGTCGAGCACAAGTCTGCTCTGGCCTTGACTTCTTCAACATGCTATCTCACTTGATTTTAGAGATGCGATATGTGCGCAAATCTTCATGCATATTCAGATAGTCCGCGAATGTCGATCAGAAATTGAATTTATATCTGGATCCAAAAGGAGACACCTCGGAGTTTCTGCCACTAGATGGTAGCTCAGACGACTGACTAGAGTTGGCGAACTGCTTCCCGCTACCGTCAGAAGGGCGTGGTGACGTTTGTTATACCGGTTTTGAATAGCCTTCCGCGAAATATTCCAGTAACCATTTAATACCCGAATGTTTGCTGTATTTCTAAATCGAGGGGAGCAGGTAGGCATCAATTCCCAGTCAAGGAATCTAGAGAACAAACAAGGAAATATTGAAGATGTCCCTTTCATGCGAACTAAACACTGCCGTGCGTGTACATTTCGAGGAGTCGAGGAGATTATGTTACTGAAACGTGGCATGATGAGTATTTCTTGACAAGCGCGAAGTATGTTGATACTTGCTTACCGATTGGTGACGATCTTTCCTCATGGTATCGTGTTTTCATGCTCTATGGTTAGAGCAGGGATGTCGTTTTATTTATTTTTGAGGGGGCAAATGTCCCTTCAGTGTTGGCTTTGCCCCACCTCCGCAATAATTTCAGCTTTTATCATGGGGCCTTATGGAGTGTGCTCCCAATCCATTTGGGGCTGCCCATTGGGCTTCATGTATTTCCCCCAATAATTTTAAGAAATAAACATTCGTGACCTGTTGATTGGTTGAAATTGGATCACCATGTCTGGATCTTGAATTGGAACTGGAAATGTCTAAGGATGTTGCTTTATGTACTTTTAGAGGGCGCACCTTCCCCGGGGGTAGATACATGAAGGACATTGCCGCCCCCCCCATGAAAAGGTGTTGCCACTCTAATCGAGAAAAGGCGCCCCACTAGGCAGGATGGAGTGAAACTCCCCTCGCTCAACGGATATTTCAACCAAAGGTGACACTCTGAGAGGAAAATTCGCCCTCCTTAAGAGTTAAAGAGTCTCCTTCGGTAAGTCCAAGTGTACTCACTACCAGCGCTCAATTAATTTTCAGCATGAAGCGCATCTCCAATGCCTTTCGCAGTGGGGCACTTCCGAAGAATTGGCGCTCCTCCAGACGAGTGCCACCTCCCATGCAAATTTCAGGATTCTCTTGGCCTGCTCATGTGCGCATTGATGAGATCAACCGGCCAAAGTCGAGTTCGGAACACTCATTATCCATGCACAGTGTGGTAGTTCCACTTCTGGAATGACGTAGCTTGGCTGGGAACTTACATCCAGGCAGGAATAATTTTGCAGGCTGCGTGTCCTGCTTTTGGACCATTCATATTCTTCGCCCGAAAAAGACTGCAGGTGATCAGCTAAAAATTCAGCAGCATTCATGATGGAATCAAATGGAAAGCAACAAGAAAAGACTGCCATGCATTATGTACCAAGCACTACACCAACCACTCTGCACATCAGGCACCCAATTCGGATCACGTCACACGATGATTCACATATCTCATTAGTGGCGGATCCAGGGGTTGCCCCTAAGAGGAAAAGGCGCACTCTTGAGAACAAACAGTCTCCCCTGCAGTATCCTCGAGTGCACCCTCGTCTCATGACCCCCCTTCGCACCTCCCGGCGAGTGCCCCATGCAATTTCGAGATCCGACACTGGTATGGTCTACACAGACGTTAAAATTACCTATCGGCAACACCGGTAACATGGCTGGGAAATCTCCAACACCAAGTAATTGATTTCACGAAATTGCTATTACTTCAATTGCCAAATTTTCACAACCACAATGCGTGTAGGCGACCTTAATGCTGCAAGCAATCTATGCCCACATATATCGCCGTTCTAGTAGCTGCTTCTGGAAGCTCTTGCTTCCATTTCGGGCTCGTCTCCCATTTCGGGCTCGTCAGGAGCAGATTCATTATGATACTTGAACATTCTGTCGCCTCGCAAATAATGTCGCCGAAACACCAGGGTACAGCGGAATGTCCAAGTGAGCTGCTTCAGAATAACATGGAACCCTATGAAGGCAACGAACATTCTGTCGCGTTAGAGATTCTGCTCATGGGACATTCTATCGCATTCTAAATTTTGAACGTTGCGCATTCTGACACACCGCAGTGCCTCCAGTGGGCCTGGATGTCGAACATGCAGGACTTTATAATACTTGGACCTTATCATGATTTGATATAATTGTATTTGGACGACATGGACATTCTAAACCTGTGCCAAAATCGGCTACCAAACTCAATGCAATCTGACGCATTGCGGCGGTCACAACGCGACTCCCAAACGTGGATTCCAGGCAGAGCCAGAGGAGTTACCGCGACGCGTAGGTGCATGAAGGGCGCTGGGTGCGTATATGTGCCTCTTAACCCTTGCTCTTAACCAAGTCATTAGTGGCACTGGGACTGATCCAGGTCCGGAAAACAGTGTTTTGATAGCCGTGGAAGCCAGGGGGTGTTGACTGTGGGGTCACCTATAAGGGAATGGGATACATAATTGGGTATTATTGTACTTTAAGCTGGTAGAACAAGACAAGTTTTTATGCACATTTGCCGGCTTTCTTTACCTTTCGGCCGACACATACTGCCAAGGTTAGTGATTTGTAAAGAGGTGTACAGTGACGTCACAGGAGTCAGGGAAGTGACGTCACAGGAGTTGGGTGTCGATGTGCTAGGTTAGGTTAGCTTAGGTTAGGCTTGGTTGGGTTATGTTAGGTTGGGTTAGGTTAGGTTCGGTTAGGTTAGGTTAATTTAGGTTAGGTTAGGTTAGGTTATGTTCGTAACCGTCATCGACACCCGACTCCTGTGACGTCACTTCCTTGACTCCTGTGATGTCACTGTACACCTCTTTACAAATCACTAACCTTGGCAGTATATGTTGGCCAAAAGGTAAAGATTACCCATTTGCCTCCATAAAGCAAAAAAATGGGTTAGGTTTGGTTAGGTTAGGTTATGTTTTTAAGTTGGAATTTTTTTAAATGTCAACAAATTTTGCAAAAAATTGTTTTGTTTATCCATCAAAAGCAGCTTAGGTTATGCTGGGTTAGGTTTTTTTATTTGAAAGTTTGCAAAAAATAAATTGCTTGACATTTTTCTAATTTTATTTCTTGGATTTTTTTTATTTAAAGGGCAGTCAGGTTAAGTTATGTTGCATTTAAGTAGTGTAAATGTTAAAAATATACTATTGTATTTTTGAAACATTTTTTAATACATATTTATGCTACCTTACCTAGCTGAAGCCCATTTTTGGCATTATTTTGCTCACAACCTGAAAAGTAAGCATTTGCACAGAAAATAAGTGGTTCTGTCATCTTAGTCACCTTCATCTCAATCGAAAGGTTGTGGGTTCAAGTCTCACCTGTTGCTACTCTTCGCCCACGACCAATCGGTGTGAGAGATTGGCGATGCTACATGACAATGGTCGAAGTGTCGTAAAACCAATAACCAACTAACAAACCATCTTAGTCACCTTCATAATCATGGCATTAAACAAAATTCCAAGAATTCAAAACCACCTTAAAGCAAAAATTTATCATGGGTACATTTGTTTTTTGATCATCAGAAGCCAAAGTCAACAGTCATTTTCAGGTCATTTCAAGCACTGTAATTTTCAGGTCATGGCAAAACATTGGTACCTACTTAAGAATAAAAATAAAACCATCTTTTCTGTGCATCAATACACAATTATGCATTGATTCAGAATGCCAATGTAATGCTGACCTAAAATGTGCAACTTGTTTGGAACCAACATTACATTTGACTCCAGTGACCTCATGACCTAGTTTTAAGGTCAACAAAATTATAGCTTCCCTTCTGAAAAAAACAATGTTTTGGAAAATGAAGGCAGGACACTTATTTATATGAATATGAATCAAGAACCTTGTGTATTTTAAATTGTAGCATGTTATTTGACCACTAAAGATGATTGTTTACATCACCAATACCTGTTTACATCACCAATATGGTTGCATGCAGATTGGCATCATATGGAGCCATATATTTCCTTTAGAAGTAGGGTGGAAGCTATGGTAAATATATCAATCAATGGTAAAATTGGATTTTTTCGATTTTTTTTCTTCTGTTTACAGGGTATTTTAACATAAAAATGATGATGTGCCCACTCATTTTCTCTGGAAATGATCACGTATAATTATCCACACCTGGTGTGTCACAGATGTCATAAAGAAGAAATTCAACACCATGCACTTGATTTAATACTCTTACATCGAAAACCCTATGTTTCTGTCTTAATTAGACATTTATTTCCGAGAATGAATGCTCATAACCCGACTCGTCCGCAGCAAAGGCCGGAAGTTCCTTGTGATGCTGTATTATTTATTTTTCATATATTTGATGACGTCATGGCAAAAAGATTTGTGTGACGATTCTGGTTCTCCGGCTAGGTTAGGTTAGGTTAGATTATATTATATTTTGATATAATATATTTTATATTATGCTACATTATCTGCCATTCTTACACTCCATATTGTTACTGCATATACTGGAGAACACTGCTGTGTTCTGCTTACGGTGAAGAGTTCAAAAATTACCTACGAATAGATAAATAATATGAAAATATAATAACCTAACCTAACCTAGACTAAGATAATGTAGCATAAGATATAAAATATATTATATCATAATATAATCTAGTCTAACCTAACCAGGAAAACCAGAATTGTCAGAAACAAATTTTTCAGCCATGACATAATCAAATATAGGAAAAATAAAATAATACAGCATCGAAAGGAATTTCCGGCCTTGGCTGTGGACGCGCCAGGTTGCGAGTATTCATTCTCAGAAATAAATGTTGAATGAAGTCAGAAACATACAGTTTTGAATGTCAAAGAATATTAAATCAAGTGCATGAAGTATTGAATTTCTTCTTTATCACGTCTGTGGCACACCAGGTACAGGTAATTATAAGCCATGTGCTATATTTGCAGAGTGAAAATTATGATCATGTATTTGTTTGCCAACTGAAAAGTAATCATTTGCAGAGAAAATTAGTGGTCAGTCATTTTTACGTTAAAGTACCCTGTATTTAAAAAAATAAAAAAATCCAATTCTACCTAGATCGACATATATACCGAAACTATTGCCATGTAGTAGGCTATTTTTACATGCCTATGTTTATGAATAACACCTTTTTGTGACTTTATATGACCTGAGGTCCCAAAAGGTCCAGCTTGAGAGTCAAATGATCTCAAATGAATGCAAGTACTAAAAGGTAGTTTTCAGATTAGTGAATGGTTTAGTTCTATAAGAAAACTTCTCCTTATCATCAAAGATGAAGCCTGGGGATTTCATTGGGTTGACTCCCAATATACCATACATCCATTTGTAGTTTACTGGAACAGCCATACAGCTCCTACATCTTGTACAACCTGTCACAAAAGTTTCTGCTTCTGATGTGACTGCACACAGCACAATGCAGTCATGGTTCATATTTTTGTGCAGCACCTTTTACCATTAATCAGACAAGCTCCAAAAATAAATTGTGTTTACATGGAGGCCACCAGTGAGGTCACACTGTCAAGTGTGTAGTTTTGTAAGTTTTACAAGTTTTGTAAAGTTCTTCTTAGTTAAAACAACTGGTGTGGAAGACTAATTTTGGCCGATTATATGCTGACCGTGGAAATATTGCATCTGATATGACTATACCATGCTGGGCAATAAAGCAAATTGCTATCCAATACACCTAGCATTAAGTGATCACATTTTCTGACAAAGCACCCTTAAACTCAACTAACTAACTATCAAGCAATTTCAATAGTATTTGCTGGCAGTTTGTTTATGACTGGCACTCCCCCACAAAAGACATGAGGTAGGCTATGGCACAATATTTTTTTCCTTCAATTTGGTTCCTCCCATGACATGTTAAGAGGGTAATAACATGTATCAATGCAATTTTGTTCTTCTGATAGGCTGTGGAAGCATAATGTCACATGAAGTTTAGCTAAAGCTACAGGTAGCCTGTGGGGACATAACATCATATGAAGTTTAGCTGAAGCTGCTGCTAGCCAGTGGGAACATAACATATGTGAAGTTTAGCTGAAGCTACAGGCTTTTATGAAATAAGTGCAATGTATTTGGATGACAGTAAAATGTATTGAAATAGTCCAAGAATGTGAGGTGTTTCTCAGGATTGTGTTCCTACTCCAATAGTTGTTGATAATATACTCTTTTTTTCAGGAGTTCTCAAGCCAGACCTACACCAACACCTGCAAGCTTGTCTTTCTATCACAGCCAGACATGGATGATAAACGCTTTGCTCATGTGGGATGGGACCCAAAGTTCCGGTCTATGTCAAGGAAAGAAAAGAAAGTCAAAATTGATAAGAGGTTTAATGCCATGTTTAAGGTGAGTTATGTTTGTTCCTAAGTATCTTTCTCTGTGGTTGATGTTGTTCAGCATGCTGGTAGGAGATTTGATGTCATGCTGAAGGCACAGTGTATGAATGAAAGCCGGCTTTCATGCTGGCAATAATTTTTGACAGTTCATTGTTCAGAAGGAAATGTTGGTTCCAAGGTCTATATTTAATTTCATTTTGGTTTCGGTTTCATCTGTAATCACTCATTGTTGTTTGTAATGGGCCCCACACATGCTCACGGTGAATAACGAGAAAATGTTTGCACAGGACAAAAGGTTCAAGCTGAAGTACACTGTAGACAAAAGAGGACGACCTGTAAATTTTTCATCATCGGAAGATCTCAAGAGATATTATGAGACTAGTGGACAAAGCGATGAAGACATCGAGGAAGGAGACAACGAAGTTGCTGTGGAACCTGTGCTGGAGGACCAGGTTCAGTCTGAATCTGATGGTGATGGTGATGGAGACATTAGTGACAATGATCGAGAACGAAAGGGCGATGAGTCTGCCGCAATACCTCGTCAAACGACGACAAAACCAACCAAGTCCAAACATGACAAACAACGCAAATCCGGAGCACCAACAGCTAACAGCCATACCTCTGAGAAGAATGAGGATAAATCTGTCCCAAAGGCTGGTTCGGATTGTGTGCAGAATGCTAAGCAAGGGAAGAAGAAGAAGCCTGTGGCAAGAAAGGAGGTGGAGGAGGAGGAGGAGGAGCCGCTGGCAGACGATGTGCGCGGTCGGCTGCATGACTTGACCGTGGACTACGCCCGCGGCGGTGGTGTGCTGGTGGAAGACAGCAGCAGTGATGATGAGTCGGAGCCTGATGAGGGTGAGCGTCGCCGCTGGCTTGGGTCCATTCTGTCGCCAGGGTTTGTCTTCTGTGTAGTCTCACAGTCTTGGGTGGCAATTGTGTGGCGTTGTCATGGCTTGTGTGTGACCTGTAGGCTGAGTGTGACGTGTGTGATTTGTGTGGCCTGTATGGTGTACATGACCTGTATGTGACCCATGCAGTGGAGGTGGACCACGACTGGGCAGAGCTGGACCAGGACATGTGGCCTGTATGGTGTACATGACCTGCATGTGACCCATGCAGTGGAGGTGGACCACGACTGGGAAGAGCTGGACCAGGACATGTGGCCTGTATAGTGTACATGACCTGTATGTGGCCTGTATGGTGTACATGACCTGTATGTGACCCATGCAGTGGAGGTGGACCACGACTGGGCAGAGCTGGACTGGGACATGTGGCCTGTATGGTGTACATGACCTGTATGTGATCCATGCAGTGGAGGTGGACTGGGCAGACACCTGTCGCTACTCTTCGCCCGCAACCAATCGGCGTGAGAGATTGGCGACGCTACATGACTCAACGGTCGACGTGTCGTAAAAACCAATAACCACGACTGGGCAGAGCTGGACCGGGACATGTGGCCTGTATAGTGTACATGACCTGTATGTGACCCATGCAGTGGAGGTGGACCACAACTGGGCAGAGCTGGACCAGGACATGTGGCCTGTATAGTGTACATGACCTGTATGTGACCCATGCAGTGGAGGTGGACCACAACTGGGCAGAGCTGGACCAGGACATGTGGCCTGTATAGTGTACATGACCTGTATGTGACCCATGCAGTGGAGGTGGACCACAACTGGGCAGAGCTGGACCAGGACATGTGGCCTGTATAGTGTACATGACCTGCATGTGACCCATGCAGTGGAGGTGGACCACGACTGGGCAGAGCTGGACCGGGACGCGGCCCGCATTGACGCCGAGGAGGCCACGGCGCGGCTGGCCGTCTGCAACATGGACTGGGACCGCATCAAGGCCGCCGACATCATGGTGCTGATGCACTCGTTCCTGCCGCCCGGCGCTGTCATCGACCGCGTGACGGTGAGCGAGGCGTGCACGTGCTGAGGTGGCCGGGATACGGTCACGTGGCGACCGCCGCCACACCTCCACACACCATCGGCACCACACCACACACTATCAGACAGTCTGGTGACGGTGAGCGAGGTGTGCACGTGCTGAGGTGGCCGGGAAGCGGTCACGTGGCGACCGCCGCCACACCTCCACACACCATCGGCACCACACCACACACTATCAGACAGTCTGGTGACGGTGAGCGAGGTGTGCACGTGCTGAGGTGACCGGGATACGGTCACGTGGCGACCGCCGCCACACCTCCGCACACCATCGTCACCACACCACACACTATCAGACAGTCTGGTGACGGTGAGCGAGGTGTGCACGTGCTGAGGTGGCCGGGAAGCGGTCACGTGGCGACCGCCGCCACACCTCCACACACCATCGGCACCACACCACACACCATCGGCATCAGACAGTCTGGTGACGGTGAGCGAGGCGTGCACGTGCTGAGGTGGCCGGGAAGCGGTCACGTGATGGCCGCCGCCACACCTCCACACACCATCGGCACCACACCACACACCATCGGCATCAGACAGTCTGGTGACGGTGAGCGAGGCGTGCACGTGCTGAGGTGGCCGGGAAGCGGTCACGTGATGGCCGCCGCCACACCTCCACACACCATCGGCACCACACCACACACCATCGGCATCAGACAGTCTGGTGACGGTGAGCGAGGTGTGCACGTGCTGAGGTGGCCGGGAAGCGGCCACGTGATGGCCGCCGCCACACCTCCACACACCATCGGCACCACACCACACACCATCGGCATCAGACAGTCTGGTGACGGTGAGCGAGGCGTACACGTGCTGAGGTGGCCGGGAAGCGGTCACGTGATGGCCGCCGCCACACCTCCACACACCATCGGCACCACACCACACACCATCGGCATCAGACAGTCTGGTGACGGTGAGCGAGGCGTGCACGTGCTGAGGTGGCCGGGAAGTGGTCACGTGGTCACGTGGCGACCGCCGCCACACCACACACCATCGGCACCACACCACACACTATGAGCACCACACCACACACTATCGGCACCAGACTGATGACTAGCTGTATATATATATATATATATATATATATATATATATATATATATATATATATATATATATATATATATATATATACACACACTATATATGAGACCATGATCATATTTTTTTTCAGACATCACATGTGATCCTGTTTGGCACTGTATGCACTCTGACCACACCAGCACCGATCACCATATACCACCACGTAACACAGCTCGTCGCCTGCAGATCTACCCTTCTGAATTCGGTATGCAGCGTATGACCGAGGAGGACGAGAGGGGTCCGCCCGAGCTGTTCGACAAGGAGGACGATGGCCCGGACTCCTCCGAGGACGACGAGCCACAGGTCAGGCCGGATACGTCCAGTGCCACTGTCGGTCTGTCAGCTCTTAGCCACGGTGTGTCGGTGTGTCAGTGTGTGGGCCCCAGCCTCGAGCGCCAGTCTGTCAGCCTCAGCCACAGTGTGTCAGCTCTCAGCCACAGTGTGTCGGTGTGTCAGAGTGTGGGCCCCAGCCTCGAGCGCCAGTGTGTCAGCTCTCAGCCAGTGTGTCGGTGTGTCAGAGTGTGGGCTCCAGCCTCGAGCGCCAGTGTGTCAGCTCTCAGCCACAGTGTGTCGGTGTGTCAGTGTGTGGGCCCCAGCCTCGAGCGCCAGTGTGTCAGCTCTCAGCCACAGTGTGTCGGTGTGTCAGAGTGTGGGCTCCAGCCTCGAGCGCCAGTCTGTCAGCTCTCAGCCACAGTTTGTCAGCTCTCAGCCACAGTGTGTCGGTGTGTCAGTGTATGGGCCCCAGCCTCGAGCGTCAGTGTGTCAGCTCTCAGCCACAGTGTGTCGGTGTGTCAGTGTGTGGGCCCCAGCCTCGAGCGCCAGTGTGTGGGCCCCAGCCTCGAGCGCCAGTGTGTCAGCTCTCAGCCACAGTGTGTCGGTGTGTCAGTCGCCAGCGCAGTGTCGGTGTGTTGGTCGTCAGCCCCAGTGTCTGTGTGTCAGTGTGTGGGCGCCAGCCTCGCGTGCCACTGTGTCAGTGTAGCAGTATGTACGTCACTGTGTCAGTGTAGCAGTATGTACGTCAATGTGTCAGCGTCTGTCCCGCAGGACGACACGCCAGCGGCCGAGCTGCGCCGGATGGAGTACGTGCGCCGCTACCAGCTGAGCCGACTGCGCTACTACTACGCCGTGGTGGAGTGCGACTCGCCGCACACGGCCGCCGCCCTCTACGACCAGTGCGACGGGCTCGAGTTCGAGAGCTCCGCCAGCCGCTTCGACCTGAGATTCGTGCCCGACGACATGACCTTCGACCAGGTCGGCTGATGGCGTCGTCAGGCGGCTCGGGGCTGATATGATCTCGGCGGGTTGTTTGGCTACTTTGGGCCCCTGACATGACTGCTGCTCAGGTCGGCCCATGACTGCCGCACCTCTTTGAATAGGGCAGAACTTAGGTGGGTTCATTCACTATATGAAGAAATTGTTTTGATAGTACATCAAAGGTAGTCCCATATATATATATATAGATATACATACATACATACATACATACATACATACATACATACATACATACATACATACATACATACATACATATATATATATATATATATATATATATATATATATATATATATATATATATATATATATATATATATATATCTTCAGTTCAACTGGATATCAGTGCAGATCCAAACATACGGGTGTATACAGGCAGTCGATGTAGATAGTCTGGTATCGATGAAAAGTGCACATCTGCCTCGCTCTGCCGAACTGGAAGAATTGTGCACGTCTTGTGAGCGGCGCCACCCCGGCCTACTGACGGATCCACTCTCTATGCCGGCCAGGCCAGTTGTCACTGGTGGGTCCACGGTATGTGTGACAGGCTGATACGCAGTGACGGACGCTGTGACATACGCTGTGACGAGTCCACTGGGTCCGACTGACGTGGCGGGTGCGGAGTCGGAAATAATGTGCATTGCGAGATGGACTCACGGGTACCAGAAATGGTCGGATTATCCCCTCTTGCGCGCCACAACCCGACCGGCCCGCTGACCCATGCGACCAGCGAGCCGCGTGGCGACCGGTCAAGGCCACTTGGTTGGCCCCGGCCCGGTGTGTCGTCACGCAGGAAGGCTTGCGTGTCCGATCGTCCGTGGAGCCCAATCGGGACCGGTGCGGCTTTTCCAGCGCTTGACGGTGGTGTCTGTCCGACAGGACGCACGTGAGGAGTGCCGGGCGATGCCGGCGCCCGGTCAGTACCGGCCCAGCCAGTTCGTGACCAAGGCGCTGCAGCAGCGGCGCGTCGAGCTTACCTGGGACGAGACTGACGTGCGCCGGCAGGAGACCGTGCGGCGGGCGGCCGGCGGCGGACACGTGGACGACGCCGACATTCAGGCGTACCTGGCCGACAGCGGCAGCGAGTCAGGTCAGAACAGCGGCAGGTCAGGTCAGAGCAGCGACAGCGGGTCAGGTCAGAACAGCGGCAGCGAGTCAGGTCAGAACAGTGACCACCAGCAGCAGTGGTGAGTCTATTCAGAATGGCAGCCGACAGCCTCACTGCCTCTCGGCCCGTGTCAAAACTCCGTCCGTGTGCGTCTGTGTATTGGTGGCCGGGCTGTCTGTGTCGGTGCAGCAGCACGGATAACATGCCGGCGACCTCCTGGCCACTGCGGTATTAGCTCATGTGCACCATTGGACTGTTGATGGCATACCATTGTGCAGTGGTTGACCGCCCTGCCCACTGGTGCTGGTGCTCTGGTGTTCTGGGCACCGGCCAAACCGAAGTCTGGAAAGTGCACGCGCCGTCGCTGTTACCGCAATATGTCATCTTTTTAACAGGCATTTTTTAGTTTGGCTATATTAATACCAAAAATAACCCAGCTATGATATTTATGACATTGTCTTTTCCTGGGTGTTGGTTGGCTGGTTTGTTGGTTATTTAGGTTTAGGGGCGCATCGACTGATTTGGTAATACATCGCCCATTCTTCCTGGGTGTATTGATGTGTGATGATGGACGATGTACTGATACTGCGTCTGAATTGTCATGGCTAGTTGATCCAATTGGCAAGCTATCTGGTTGCATTCACCAGAATGCTCGCAAACTAATGTATGATCCGACCTGGCTATCATTATGCTCGCCAGCCATCCTGGGAGTTACGTCGCTGCGGTAAGATCGTGATAATTAAGATCGTAAGCTGGTGGTATTTATTTCTCAACAGACATTACCAGAGGCCTGGAATACAGCTGGTATGCTGGAGTACATTGCAAGAAAATGGTTCATATTGGTGGGGCCGTGCTCCGGTGCTCTTCCCAGCGGTGGCCCGGCAAGAAGATGTTGAACCCGCTTATCAGTATCTTTCCATGCAATAATGCATGGGTAATTAGTTATCTGGTGACAGAAGGTCCCATGTTTGTTTCCATTTTCCTGATAATCAGCACAACTGCATGTGTTTTCTTTCCAATTACCGGATACCGCAGCTAATGCTAGAGCCGTTGTCAGTTCATTTCTCCCGTGTATTGCGATGCCATCGTTTAAACAGCACACAGCTGTGTCACATGGATTGCGTGTTTATTTATACACACGTCCGACACAAACAGCAGACAAGATCTCTACCCGGCCACTTACTGGCTCGGCTGCACTGTGGTTGCCAGGGTCAAGTCTTCCTCTCGCTGTCACGTGGGCCGGGTCAGCTGCAGCTCTGGCACGGATCTGGTCTCCGCCGGATCAGCTGTAGCTCTGGCACGGATCTGGCCTCTGCCGAATCAGCTGTAGCTCTGGCACGGATCTGGTCTCCGCCGGATCAGCCGTAGCTCTGGCACGGATCTGGCCTCCGCCGAATCAGCTGTAGCTCTGGCACGGATCTGGCCTCCATCGAATCAGCTGTAGCTCTGGCACGGATCTGGTCTCCGGATCAGCTGTAGCTTTGGCATGGATCTGGTCTCCACCGAATCAGCTGTAGCTCTGGCACGGGTCTGACCTCCGCCGAATCAGCTGTAGCTCTGGCATGGGTCTAGCCTCCACCGAATGAGCTGTAGCTCAGGCACGGATCTGGCTTCCGCCGAATCAGCTGTAGCTCTGGCATGGGTCTAGCCTCCACCGAATCAGCTGTAGCTCTGGTACGGGTCTGACCTCCGCCGGATCAGCTGCAGCTCTAGCACGAACCTGGAGTCCGCCGAAGCCTGTATGCCCACCGGCCTACGCAGGTGCCTGAGTGGCTGCCCGTTGTGGTCGGGGGGAGGCGGGGACCCCCTCTCACACACACACACACACACCACACCGCCGCTAGTCGTCCCGGTCAGAGAAGGCCAGCGTGCTGTCGGTGGGCACGTCGGTTGCGGCCGCCGGTGGCTGCGAGTCGGCCGGCGGTTCGGACACACGCAGCATCTGGACGGCCGAGTAGACGCTGCGTGGCGGCGCGCCGTCGGTGCGGTTCTCGGCGCGCCGCAGCCGGCGCCACCGGTCGACAGTGCGGCGGATCTCGTCGCGCGACTGTTTGCCGTGCGCGCCGGTCGACACCATGGACGGCCGGCGGTAGTGGCCGCTGTCGGTGCGCTCGAGGCCGGTCGTCGCGTCCCAGCGCAGCCGCCGTCGCCGCCACCAGCCGCCCGCCGCGGCCGTCAGCCTGGGCACGTTCAGGACCCGGTGGTAGCAGCAGGCGGCTAGGCAGAGCAGCAGCAGGAGGGCGCCGAGCGCGGCGGCCACCACCGCCGCGGCGGCCGTGTGCTCCAGGTCGACGACGGCGCGCTGCGCCCACGAGCCGATCGGGTAGCAGAGCCGGTAGCGCAGCTCGAACCGGCCGGAGCAGCGCGTCACCGGCCGAACGCCGACCGAGGCCGCCACCGGGCTGTTGAGGCCGGCCGCCGTCTGTACGGACGCCGCCGGCGAGTTGAGCAGGGCGCGCAGCCGCACCGCCGCACCGTACTGCAGCAGCAGCTCCCACTCCTCCATGCACGTGTCGTTGCAGGCCCGCTGGAACCGGCGCCCCTCCACCGGATCGGCCAGTCCGATGACGGAGAGGAAGCGCTGGTCGCCGCTCCGCCGGCACTTCACGTCCAGCTGCGTGATCTGGCACAGCTGCATGCACTTGTGCCCGCCGTGCGGTGTGTCGTCGCTGTCGCGCGCGCCGGCACCTCGCTCGGCGACGGCTGGGCTCCGGCCGGCCAGGCGGACCGGCCTCTCCGCCGCCGCGAACTCTGGCTTGCGACGCTTGGGTAGCGGGCCTGCGGTGTTCGTGTCCGCCTCGGTCGCCCGGTTCACCTCCCGACAGAACCAGCAGGCGTTGGCGAGTCGCGACTCGATCCCCTGCCGGAACTGGTGTAGCGTGTCGCAGCTGGTGGCCGTGAAGCGCGCCGTGAAGTTGGTGCCGAACAGCGGCCGCAGCGCGCCCGTCACCTCCTCCGTGGTGATCTTGCTGCGCACGTCGGAGCGCAGCCGGTCGCGCAGCTTGCCGTGGCCGATGAGCGCCAGCAGGCCGGCCTTCACCCACGCCTCGTCCACCCGCTGCACCGAGACGCCCTTCTTGCGCGTTGGCGGCCAGGCTTTGTCCACGGTTTTCACCTCCTCCACCACCTCCTCGACTTCGCTGCCTGTGTCGGAGCCGGGTCGGGCGTCGGGCAGGTCGTCGGCGTCCGAGTCTGAGTCCGAATCGGCGTCCGCGTCGGTGTCCGAGTCGGTGTCAGAGTCTGAGTCGATGAGGCCGGGAGGCGCCGCCTTCACAGGAGGGAGAGTGGGCACCGCCAGTGGAAGATCCAGCACGAAGTCGGTCCTGACTGGCTTGGCGTCCAGCAGCGTCACGGACACAGCCGGCTCGGGATTCTGCAGAGGTGTGATGGCGGCGTCGTCGACCACGGTCAGAGGCCGCCAGCCGAACTCTCGTCGCGTGCGGCCCGCGTCGGCGGCGGCGTCGGCGGCGGCGGCGGCGTCGGCAGCCGGCATGGTGTCGCGGTAGCGTCGCACAAAGTCGGCGTACGATCGGAGCACGCTGGCGGTGCGGTGCCGCCTCCGCGCCCGCCGGGAGGCCCGTGACGGCGCCATCTGCAGTGTGCAGTGTCACACTGCCGGCGGAGTGACGCGACCTGTCGGGGCCTCGCCCCCCATCAAACCAGTGGTGGCCGCGACACCGCTGGTGCCGCATGGGTTACGCTGCTGACACGTGCGTGCTGCTGTCGTCTCCCGTGGTTGCGCCGGGCTTGATGTAACTTGCATGTGGTATCTAATGCGATTCTGTAGGCTTTCAAGCCAGCGAAGCTAGTATGTGTCTCCACTGGATATTCTGTGTAATTGAGGTATGGCATTGGGCATTGAATGAATCGTCTGTCAGTGAATGTAATGCAATGCATCAGTTATCACTGAGTATAGCATGCCCTTAAAATGTAAGATACCGGTGGTCGTAACTTGCACGTTGGAGAGTTATTCGCGTTTCCAAGATTATTTGTTTGAAAATATTGTTATATCTACGAGACCGTAGTTCTTCGAGATCCTAGCACTCTTATGAACGATAGCCGTGTTCGTTAGCTGATTATTTACTTGAAACATTTGATGACCTAAAAATGCCCCGAAGATATGGTCGTTGCAGTTTACACAGCTATCGACTTGATTTCCAAGGTTAGCATCGTGAAAAGTGAAAGCAGACACCTTCAGCACGCAGAGCTGTTTTTGGCATCCTTTGTTCTTTGTCTGAAAATATGCTCACTATATTTGAAGTGAAAGTTTGACATTAAATTGTATGTACAATGTTGCATTACCATCTTGAGAAATATCTACTTGGTAGTTATTATTGAGGAGACTATCGTCCTCTGAGGGCCATTGAATGATCTTGTGCGATGTGGCGGATATGCCCACATACCTCGGTAATCAGCCAACATTGGTACTTCTATAATTGGCAATGCAGGTATGTGTGTGTCTGAATGTGTGTATGGGTGCGGTGGGGGATTGAATTTGATAATGGGTGAAATATATATTTTGTTCGTGCTTAGCCGGGCTTAGTTCTTCGAATATATTGGTCGTGTCGATGTCTTGTACTTACGATCGCTATTTATTCATGATGCACCGCAATATTGTACCGTAATTCCACCATTGCTTTTCAGTCATGATGTTGAGAACGTTTTGCCATGTTATGTTGGTTGCTGCAAGCAATTAAATGGTATCACTCGGCTGACACTATCTATCCTATGAATATGTACGGCTGATGCAAACTGTGTCTTATGGTTAACTACCTGACAAGCAATTATGGCCATTCTTCTAAGCGATGCGATCAGAATAGCAAAGCTAAAAAGTGCACATAGCTGACTCGAAAGGCGTGCCAAGATGTGCCAGTCCTCACCTGCATGAAGTAAGCTTCACACTCAGAGAACTGCATCCACATTGCGGCTTCGGTATGGAGGATGTCGTTTTATCGCAGTTGTAAATATGAACGATCTGCTTCCGTGTGATGAACCGTGTCATGGTATAGCTAGTATTGCATAAATACGATGATGCATTTAAGACATGAGATATATAATATGTTTGTGTGTGTGTGTGTGTGTGTATGAAGCTGTGGGGTGACTCGAAGCATCGGACACGTGTAAAACCCGTGAAGCAGCTCCCTTGTGAACTGCATGCCATCCTCTGGCAGAAGAGGACGCGGACCGGTCAGAGGACGAGACAGACAGACAGGAGGACGAGCAGGAGAGAATCGCCAAATACCGGGCCCTGTTGGCTGGAGCGGATGCGGATGAAAAGAAGGTAACTTATACAGAAACTCCGAAGGTGGCTGTGTGTTCCTTCAAGAAGGCATTTATCCCCTAATGTTTCCTTCCAAGCTGTCGAAAGATCACCGCTGTTGCGTAGCCCGGTAAAGTCGTCGACTCGCTCTTAAATGCATTGTTCACGTGCCGTTGTTAGTCTTCCGGTGCTGTCGCAACACCATGTAAGTCTGGCCCATAAGTCGTGTTTCGTGGCTGTGCTTGACGCATCGTGACCGTCCCGATCCCAATCGCGTTTCGCAGGAGGATGAAGATCTGGAGATGGAGATCACCTGGGGCGAAGGCATCAAGGAGAAGACTGAGGAGATCATCAAGAAGAAGGAGCAGGCGAAAGATCAGACTCCCTGGGAGAAATACCTGACGAAGCAGCACCAGAAAAAGAGGGCGAAGTCTGCCGCACAGAAGGAGACCGCTGTCGCTGTAAGTGTCTGCGCGATCTCAGTCCGTCACTGGTGCAGGCCTTATCCGGCCCGGAAAACAATGGCCTGCGACCCGTGCTTCCTAGTGATCTTTGGACCCATTCTGGCCGCGGTTTCAAAAGCTAGCTAAAGGTATCCTCTAATTCGAAGCTGAATGATAAGAGTTCCCAATTTTCGAACCCTGTCATTTCCGAGCTTCAACTTTGTCTTACTGAATCCTCCGTATTCACAACTTGACGTATAGGATCATGCAAATTCGAAGAGTGACCAATGTCCATCATGCTGGAGAAAACCCACCTGACAGCATCTCCAAGTCCGAAGCCCGACAACTATTCGTTGGCGCCAGCTTTACTCATGACGTCCCTTTGGAAAACAGTCTTAGTTGTGTCGGACCCTGGTGTGTCGGTGTGGAGTCCCTTGGGAGTACAGTTTCAGTGATGTCGGACCCTGGTGTGTCGGGTGTGGAGTCCCTTGGGCGAACAGTTTCAATTGTGTCGGACCCCGGTGTGTCTGTGTGGAGTCCCTTGGGAGAACAGTCTCAATTGTGTCGGGCCCTGGTGTGTCGGTGTGGAGTCCCTTGGGAGAACAGTCACAATTGTGTCGGACCCCGGTGTGTCGGTGTGGAGTCCCTTGGGAGTACAGTTTCAGTGATGTCGGACCCTGGTGTGTCGGTGTTTCGTCCCTCGAGCGAACAGTATCAGTTATGTCGGACCCCGGTGTGTCGATGTGGAATCCCTTGGGAGAACAGTCTCAATTGTGTCGGACCCCGGTGTGTCGGGTGTGGAGTCCCTTGGGAAAACAGTCTTAGTTGTGTCGAACCCTGGTGTGTCGGGTGTGGAGTTCCTCGGGCGAACAGTCTCAGTTATGTCGGACCCTGGTGTGTCGATGTGGAATCCCTTGGGAGAACAGTCTCAATTGTGTCGGACCCCGGTGTATCGGGTGTGGAGTCCTTTGGGAAAACAGTCTCAGTTGTGTCGAACCCTGGTGTGTCGGGGGGGGACGAGTAGTCTAGGGGTAAGTTGCTCGTCTCACAATCCAAAGGTTGTGGGTTCGAGTCTCACCTGTCGCTGCTCTTCGCCCGCGGTCAATCGGCGTGAGAGATTGGCGACGCTACATGACTCAACGGTCGATGTGTCGTAAAACCAATAACCCCCTGGTGTGTCGGGTGTGGAGTTGCTCGGGCGAACAGTTTCAGTTATGTCGGAACCTGGTGTGTCGATGTGGAATCCCTTGGGAGAACAGTCTCAGTTGTGTCGAACCCTGGTGTGTCGGGTGTGGAGTTCCTTGGGCGAACAGTCTCAGTCATGTCGGACCCTGGTGTGTCGATGTGGAATCTCTTGGGAGAACAGTCTCAGTTGTGTCTGACCCCGGTGTGGCGTCCCTTGGGAAAACAGTCTCAATTGTGTCGGACCCTAGTGTGTCGATGTAGAGTCCCTTGGGCGAACAGTCACAATTGTGTCGGACCCTGGTGTGTCGCCCCCCCCCCCCGACGAGGCACCACCTTTCCGTGGGGGGGGGGGATTGGGTGACTTAAGGACCCGGAATCCCAGTCCATCGTTGAGCCGGCGAGGGGCCAGACTAGGAGTGCCTCACTCGTCCTTCCATCCATACGCCCCCATTCCAATGCCCATCCCATCTCAACATCCATGTCCTCCACCTGGCCCGGCAACACCAACTCTCCCCATTAAGAGCAGGTAGGATAACTTCCCAGGTCCTGCCTTCCAGCTCAGTTGTATCGGGGTTGTCGCGCCCCCTCGGCCCGCCCCCGGGGTTGACGGAGTCCTGGAGGCTGAGGTCCCCCGTCGCACGGTGCTAGTTGTGACGGGGAACCAACACGCCTCTGGTCCCGATATCCCGGAGGGGCGGGCGGGTCCGTATGGCCCTATACGGGCCAAGCGACATGTCGCCTCAGGCCGAAGGTCTGGGCCCTGGCCCAGTGCATGCCGGCCTGGCCGGCAGGGGTCAAGGGGTGGGCGGCACTGGATCCCGGTCGGGGTGGTGAGTCTCTCTCTCCCGGCCGGGCGAAGGCTGTCCCGTATAGCTCCTCGGGCGCCTGTTGTCCTCCCGTTCGCGGGACTCAGGCGTCCCCCCAGTTGGGCCCCTAAGTGGTGGAGCTTCACGGGGAGCAGAACACAATCATACTTCATGGCAACCACAATAAACAAAAACACCCCTGGCCCCTCTCGTAGGGGCCAGACCAGCCTCCGACCCTTCGCTGGTGTGGGCTCCCCTAACCCAGACAGAGGTGTGGAAAACGTTCCCCCCTACTCCTCGTATCCTTATTTTCAGAGGACTTACGAGGAATCTTGCCTCTCTGTCTCCGTTCCAGAGACAAAACGGCTGTAACAGATTTGGACACATCTCCAGATGCGAAAAGTTAAAGGATGGTGCTTTAGAGGTCGAATTTGTGGTGGGCAAGAAGGCGGAAAATGCCCTGAAACTATCGGAGTTCGTGTATAGTGTGCGAGAAGGTGATACGAGAGTGGATGAGAGGATTGAAATTAAAGTGGAACCCCACCAAACAAAAACACATCTCGAGGCATTATAAACTGCTATGACCTGAGCGACGTACCGGAGGACGAGATAGTTGATGGACTGTCAGAGTTTATAGTCATGGGAGCGAGAAGGATAAGGGTGAGGAGAGGCGCGGACACTGTCCCGACAAATAACATAATTTTGACCTTTAACAGACCAGACATACCTTCGGAAATACGTGTAGGGTACGTGCGTGTGAGGTGCGTGTCTTCCTGCTCATTCCAATGCGTTGCTTTAGGTGCCAGAGATATGGACATACGACACAATTCTGCAGAAATCGGCCAGCATGTGGAAAATGTGCCTCCAACGACCATATTTTCTAGCAATGTACTTCCGCGACCCCCCAGTGTGTGAACTGCGTGAGAGAACAAAACCACCACACTTCTTCTAATCGAACTTGCCCGTACTACTTAAAAGAAAAAGAAATCATACCAATCAAACACACACACACGAAATAACCTTTAGGGAAGCAAGAAACTTATATGACCAATCCCATCCCAAAACGTCCTACGCTTCGAAAGTAAAAAAATACATTACCAGGCCCTAATCTGACACCTCCACAACACGTACAGCCCGATAAGGCCTCTGATCTCATCGATCAATTGACTGCCATCCTTCGAGCCTTTGGTGTGCTTCTTGCGGGTCCGGTGAGGCAGGGTCGGTCCACCCAAAGCGTTGCCGAGACGACCATAGCCCCACCCACCACCAGTGGATGCGCTGACGAACCGTCCGATGCCTCATCCAGAACAACATCTAGGGGTGGGGAGTGGACACAGGTCCAGCGGTCAAAGAGACCTGCTCGATCCCCTCCACCCAAGCCCAGCCCCTGCCCATCCACCACGAATCCCCTGTGTCTCACTCCCTGTCCTTCCGCCAACCCCCTCGCCTCCCCCATGTACCGGCACCACCTCCAAATCCATTCTCTCCACATCCTCCCTTCCTGAACCCTCCGCCCCTCCCCCGAGCCAGACCTCGCCCCCACACTCAACCTCTTCTTCCGCACCTCCATCTCCATCCCGTGGCACAAGCCGACAATTTCAGATATCCGAGGCCAGACTTACGTATCAAGAAGCCGAAAGGCGAGCTCGCGAAGCGAAGCGAGCGCGTCTCGTAGATATGGAGAAGGTCCGAGCGATGAGCCGCCAAGGGGCTGACAAGGCTCCACCCCAAAGGCCGGCCACCCCGTCGCCGCGACGGTTAGTGGAGGAACCGGCTCCGTACAGCATGGGCCCTCCCCCGTCCCCGCCCCCGCCCCGACTGGACTCCCAGAAGCGAGGCCTGTCGACATCTGGCTCTCCGCCGGGCCAAGGATCGCCGAGCTCCCGCCCCAGGACCCAGTCCCTTGGGCCGAGTGTCGGTGTGCCCTCTGAGGCACCGGCTGGTTCGTGGGCTCCGGCTAGTTCTTCGTGAAGCAACAATGGCGTGCACATGTTGCTATCTGGCCTATATTACTTTTATTTATTAACCGACCAAGCTGTCGCTGGGTTTGTGATATATACTAGTCATCTTAATTAATTATATCTTTTGACAACGCACATGTTTTGCTGTATTAACCTACCCACATCGTAGTTTTACGGTGGAACTGTAGGGGAATCAAATCCAGCCACAATGACCTCCAGCATCTTTTAAGTTCCCATACGCCGTCGGTGTTATGTATACAGGAAACTAAGCTGGCTCCAGGTACTCCATTTCAGCTAAAAAATATACTATTTTACGAAAAGATGTACCATTTAACACTGTGTCACATGGCGGTGTACTTATTGCTGTGCACAATTCTGTCCCATTCACACATGCACCTCTCTCTCTCTTCAAATATTCAGGGTGTCGCTGCTCGTGTGGTAATAAACCACCATGCCGTCACCATATGCAGCATATACCTACCGCCGGGCAGACCTTTTCCACTTTCTGATCTCTCTGAAGCTGTGGCTCAACTCACCCCACCGGTGATGGTGTGTGGCGATTTAAATGCGCACCACTCTCTTTGGGGCTCTACCACGATTACTGGCCGTGGACGTGCAATGGAACGTTTTATAAGCGATTTCCCTCTCTGTATTCTTAACACGGGGACACATTTTACATTACCGACTGGACAGACGTCCGTGCTGGACCTCACCATCTGCAGCCCAGCAATTGCACCTTTCATAGAATGGTCGGTGGATAGTGATCCACACAACAGTGACCATTTCCCTGTTTACTCACATTTCGTTGGTCGTATTACGGTTGGTCGACGACCTTCCAAATGGCTATTCCACCGAACCGACTGGGAGGCCTTCCAATCGAACCTCGAAAGCACACTCCGCGACCACTCAGATGAATCGGTCATCTTCGTGGAGACTTTTGCTACGGCGACTCTGCAGAGTGCTCAGCGGCACATCCCACGATCATAGGGAACGTCGATTCGTGTAACAGTCCCGTGGTGGTCGGATAAGTGTCGCGGGGCTATCCGTGCTAGAAAGAGGGCATTTCGAATATTTAATAATAATAGTTGTACATACAATCTAATAGTTTTTCACAAAGCACGAGCGCTCGCCAGACGCACTATCCCTAGGCGAAACGAGACTCGTGAGAATCGTATGTAAACACGTTAAATCGTTCCACGTCACTGTCGACTGTATGGTCCCGCATTAAGCGTTTCTCTGGAAAACACGCCCCAGTTCCTCTCCCTGTCTTGCACATGGCAGGACAGGACATCATCGACCCGGAAGAAGTGGCTGGCAAAATAGGATGTGCTTTGTCCGCACGCTCGGAAAACACAAATAACGAGCAGTTTTTGAAACACAAGGATCGGTGCGAGGCACGTCCTCTTTATTTTTCCACCACAGACGTCCTCCAGTACAACATACTATTTTCCATTTCCGAATTAACTGCAGCAATCAGCACACTCAAGAGCGTGGCGGAGGGTCCACCGCCGCTCCATAATGATATTGTAAAACATTTACCAGCTGCTGCTTTAGAAACACTCCTAGAAGCCCTAAATGGAATGTGAACATCAGGCACATTTCCACCTTCGTGGCGGGAGGCAATTATAGTGCCCATGCGTAAACAAAATAAATCTGGCAAGGACCCACTACATTACCGTCCCATCTCGCTGACTTGCTCCCTGTGTAAACTGTTTGAAAAAAATGGTGAATGTCCGATTGATGTGGTTCTTAGAACATAATCTCCTTGCTGTGATACAGAGTGGCTTCCGAAAACACCGTAGCACACTTGACCACATTTTAACACTCGACTCCGTAGTGCGCTCTGGATTTATGAAACGCCACCATACAGCTGTAATATTTTTTGACATTGACGGCGCATATGACACGGCGTGGCGTCACGGTATTCTGATGAAGCTACACAATATGGCCGTCAGAGGCTCCATGGGGTCTTGTCTAATTTATTATCTTCCCGAACGTTTCGCGTTAGAATAGAATATACCACCACCCGTGAATATTAATAACAAGCTATTATAGCATCACTGTAGATTGATGATAATAGTTATGGGCGTCAAATGACCCCGGATGTCGACGCGCCCTTAAACTCCAATCCACCACCACCTGGTGTGTCGGTGTGGCGTCCCTCGGGCGAACAGTCTCAGTTGTGTCGGACCCTGGTGTATCTGTGTGGAGTCCCTTGGGAGAACAGTCTCAGTTGTGTCGGACCCTGGTGTATCTGTGTGGAGTCCCTTGGGAGAACAGTCTCAGTTGTGTCGGACCCTGGTGTGTCGGTGTGGAGTCCCTTGGGAGAACAGTCTCAGTTGTGTCGGACCCTGGTGTATCTGTGTGGAGTCCCTTGGGAGAACAGTCTCAGTTGTGTCGGACCCTGGTGTATCTGTGTGGAGTCCCTTGGGAGAACAGTCTCAGTTGTGTCGGACCCTGGTGTGTCGGTGTGGAGTCCCTTGGGAGAACAGTCTCAATTGTGTCGGACCCTGGTGTGTCGGGTGTGGCGTCCCTTGGGAGAACAGTCTTAGTTTTGTCGGACCCCGGTGTGTCGGGTGTGGCGTCCCTTGGGAGAACAGTCTCAGTTGTGTCGGACCCTGGTGTATCTGTGTGGAGTCCCTTGGGAGAACAGTCTCAGTTGTGTCGGACCCTGGTGTATCTGTGTGGAGTCCCTTGGGAGAACAGTCTCAGTTGTGTCGGACCCTGGTGTGTCGGGTGTGGCGTCCCTTGGGAGAACAGTCTCAGTTGTGTCGGACCCTGGTGTATCTGTGTGGAGTCCCTTGGGAGAACAGTCTCAGTTGTGTCGGACCCTGGTGTATCTGTGTGGAGTCCCTTGGGAGAACAGTCTCAGTTGTGTCGGACCCTGGTGTATCTGTGTGGAGTCCCTTGGGAGAACAGTCTCAGTTGTGTCGGACCCTGGTGTGTCGGGTGTGGCGTCCCTTGGGAGAACAGTCTCAGTTGTGTCGGACCCTGGTGTATCTGTGTGGAGTCCCTTGGGAGAACAGTCTCAGTTGTGTCGGACCCTGGTGTATCTGTGTGGAGTCCCTTGGGAGAACAGTCTCAGTTGTGTCGGACCCTGGTGTATCGGTGTGGAGTCCCTCGGGAGAACAGTCTCAATTGTGTCGGACCCTGGTGTGACGGGTGTGGAGTCCCTTGGGAGAACAGTCTCAGTTGTGTCGGACCCTGGTGTGTCGGTGTGGAGTCCCTTGGGAGAACAGTCTCAGTTGTGTCGGACCCTGGTGTATCTGTGTGGAGTCCCTTGGGAGAACAGTCTCAGTTGTGTCGGACCCTGGTGTGACGGTGTGGAGTCCTTTGGGAGAACAGTCTCAGTTGTGTCGGACCCTGGTGTGTCGGTGTGGCGTCCCTTGGGAGAACAGTCTCAGTTGTGTCGGACCCTGGTGTATCTGTGTGGAGTCCCTTGGGAGAACAGTCTCAGTTGTGTCGGACCCTGGTGTATCTGTGTGGAGTCCCTTGGGAGAACAGTCTCAGTTGTGTCGGACCCTGGTGTGCCGGTGTGGCGTCCCTTGGGAGAACAGTCTCAGTTGTGTCGGACCCTGGTGTGACGGTGTGGAGTCCCTTGGGAGAACAGTCTCAGTTGTGTCGGACCCTGGTGTGTCGGTGTGGAGTCCCTCGGGAGAACAGTCTCAGTTGTGTCGGACCCTGGTGTATCTGTGTGGAGTCCCTTGGGAGAACAGTCTCAGTTGTGTCGGACCCTGGTGTGTCGGTGTGGAGTCCTTTGGGAGAACAGTCTCAGTTGTGTCGGACCCTGGTGTATCTGTGTGGAGTCCCTTGGGAGAACAGTCTCAGTTGTGTCGGACCCTGGTGTGTCGGGTGTGGAGTCCCTTGGGAGAACAGTCTCAGTTGTGTCGGACCCTGGTGTATCTGTGTGGAGTCCCTTGGGAGAACAGTCTCAGTTGTGTCGGACCCTGGTGTATCTGTGTGGAGTCCCTTGGGAGAACAGTCTCAGTTGTGTCGGACCCTGGTGTGTCGGTGTGGAGTCCCTTGGGAGAACAGTCTCAGTTGTGTCGGACCCTGGTGTATCTGTGTGGAGTCCCTTGGGAGAACAGTCTCAGTTGTGTCGGACCCTGGTGTGTCGGTGTGGAGTCCCTTGGGAGAACAGTCTCAGTTGTGTCGGACCCTGGTGTGACGGTGTGGAGTCCCTCGGGAGAACAGTCTCAGTTGTGTCGGACCCCGGTGTGGCGTCCCTTGGGAGAACAGTCTCAGTTGTGTCGGACCCTGGTGTATCTGTGTGGAGTCCCTTGGGAGAACAGTCTCAGTTGTGTCGGACCCTGGTGTATCTGTGTGGAGTCCCTTGGGAGAACAGTCTCAGTTGTGTCGGACCCTGGTGTGTCGGGTGTGGCGTCCCTTGGGAGAACAGTCTCAGTTGTGTTGGACCCTGGTGTGTCGGTGTGGAGTCCCTTGGGAGAACAGTCTCAATTGTGTCGGACCCTGGTGTGACGGTGTGGAGTCCCTCGGGAGAACAGTCTCAGTTGTGTCGGACCCTGGTGTATCTGTGTGGAGTCCCTTGGGAGAACAGTCTCAGTTGTGTCGGACCCTGGTGTGTCGGTGTGGAGTCCCTCGGGAGAACAGTCTCAGTTGTGTCGGACCCTGGTGTATCTGTGTGGAGTCCCTTGGGAGAACAGTCTCAGTTGTGTCGGACCCTGGTGTGACGGTGTGGAGTCCCTTGGGAGAACAGTCTCAGTTGTGTCGGACCCTGGTGTGTCGGTGTGGAGTCCCTTGGGAGAACAGTCTCAGTTGTGTCGGACCCTGGTGTATCTGTGTGGAGTCCCTTGGGAGAACAGTCTCAGTTGTGTCGGACCCTGGTGTGTCTGTGTGGAGTCCCTTGGGAGAACAGTCTCAGTTGTGTCGGACCCTGGTGTGTCGGTGTGGAGTCCCTTCGGGAGAACAGTCTCAGTTGTGTCGGACCCTGGTGTATCTGTGTGGAGTCCCTTGGGAGAACAGTCTCAGTTGTGTCGGACCCTGGTGTGACGGTGTGGAGTCCCTCGGGAGAACAGTCTCAGTTGTGTCGGACCCTGGTGTATCTGTGTGGAGTCCCTTGGGAGAACAGTCTCAGTTGTGTCGGACCCTGGTGTATCTGTGTGGAGTCCCTTGGGAGAACAGTCTCAGTTGTGTCGGACCCTGGTGTATCTGTGTGGAGTCCCTTGGGAGAACAGTCTCAGTTGTGTCGGACCCTGGTGTGTCGGTGTGGAGTCCCTTGGGAGAACAGTCTCAATTGTGTCGGACCCTGGTGTGCCGGTGTGGAGTCCCTTGGGAGAACAGTCTCAGTTGTGTCTGACCCCGGTGTGGCGTCCCTTGGGAGAACAGTCTCAATTTTGTCCGACCCTGGTGTGTCGGTCTGGCGTCCCTCGGGAGAACAGTCTCAATTGTGTCGGATCCTGGTGTGTTGGGTGTGGAGTCCCTTGGGCGAACAGTTTCAATTGTGTCCGACCCTACACCTACCTGGTGTGTCGGATGTGTGATGTAGCTGGGTCACAGCTAATGTGGTGACGTGGTGATACTGCAGTACTGACGACTGTGCTGCCACCTATCGCAGGACCAGTCTGGCGACAGCGGCAGCGACGTCCCATCCGACCTGGCAGACGACCCGTTCTTCAAGGAGGCGGCGGCCGAGCTCAAGGACGAGGCGAAATCAAACAACAAGAAGAAGAAGAATAAGGAGGACAATAAAGGCAAAAGGCACGAGAACGGCAAGCACAGCAATCCCGACAAACAGGACCGGGGAGAAAAGGTGTGTGGCGCGGGTGGTGACTAGCTGCATGTGTCCTCAATGTTCCAACATCGGCTTGCATCATGTGGGAATGTGTCCGTGCCTCTGGAAGTGAGTAGATTTCTTTTTCTCAGATGTAATGCAGGGGTGGAAAATTCGGACGAAAGTGGTGAAAACAAAAAACATGTGCCTCATATTTTTACATTGTCGTATGAGAGTGATCGAATTCATTCACAAAATACGAATACGTGAACAAAGAGGTAATTCGCTACACTGCGAATTATTATGAAAGTAGGAATATTTCCATTACTGAAGTTTATTAAATAACAGGAAGGAGTCCGACAATTTGCAACAAAACTGGGCTAATAGTCGAGGATTGTTTCCCCGCTGGGTGTTGCATTGCACCAATTCCGGTACATTTCAGAGTCGGGGTATCCTCATCGCCACAGCTGTTGATGAGCTGCAATATAATGCAATTTTGGTTTTGAGTAGGGGCACCGTCCCACTTTAGCGCAACTCTTGAACTAGGCATAGTTATTGTTGCATGACTGAGTATGGCTTAGTAATGATGCTGTTCCGACATTTCCATGGCGCTGTATGACTTAGTAGCAGTGCTTCGTGACGTAACGAACGAACGAACCTTGGATCATTATACGACGTATCAGACTGCTATGTTACACAGCGTCCTCAACCTCTCGTGCCGACTGATCACGGGGAACTGAATTCGGCCGGTTGTTGGATTAAAAACGATGGTTAAAGAGTCGTTAAATAGTCGTAAGCCCTACTGACTGGGATACCGCGACCTGCACTGCTGCACTCTCGACCTGACTGTGTGCCGCTGCTGTGTGACTGAGGAACAGCACTGTGGCCTGTACTGCCGACCTGGGGGTGTGACGCTGTGTGACTGAGGAACAGCACTGTGGCCTGTACTGCCGACCTGAGGGTGTGACGCTGCTGTGCGACTGAGGAACAGCACTGTGGCCTGTACTGCCGACCTGAGGGTGTGACGCTGTGTGGCTGAGGAACAGCACTGTGGCCTGTCCTGGGGGTGTGCCGCTGCTGTGTGACTGAGGAACAGCACTGTGGCCTGTACTGCCGACCTGAGGGTGTGACGCTGTGTGGCTGAGGAACAGCACTGTGGCCTGTACTGCCGACCTGAGGGTGTGACACTGCTGTGCGACTGATGAACAGCACTGTGCCCTGTACTGCCGACCTGAGGGTGTGACGCTGTGTGGCTGAGGAACAGCACTGTGGTCTGTACTGCCGACCTGAGGGTGTGACGCTGCTGTGTGGCTGAGGAACAGCACTGTGGCCTGTATTTCCGACCTGAGGGTGTGACACTGCTGTGTGGCTGATGAACAGCACTGTGGCCTGTACTGCCGACCCGGTGGTAGGGGACGAGTGGTCTAGGGGTAAGATGTTCGTCTCACAATCGAAAGGTTGTGGGTTCGAGTCTCGCCTGTCGCTACTCTTCGCCCGCGACCAATCGGCGTGAGAGATTGGCGACGCTACATGACTCAACGGTCGACGTGTCGTAAAACCAATAATCAACCAACCAACCAGCCGACCTGGTGGTGTGACGCTGCTGTGCGACTGAGGAACAGCACTGTGGTCTGTACTGCCGACCTGAGGGTGCCTCTGAATGATGACCTGTCGCACTGCTTGAGTCGTGTCTGTATCATGTGTTGACTGGCCTTGGATGGCTGGCCAGCGCTGGTTCTCACTGGACGGGCTGTCATTGGCCTGGCCTGAGCCAATGCGCTGCCACCACCATTACAGGGCTGTGTTGGCATAGCCCTACTTCATTAGTCCGGGAAGAATCGGGCTAAGCACATTGTTGACCTGGGCTGACCTGACCTGACCCCACCACCTATGCTATTATTATAGCCTATTATATAGCCTATACACTATTATAGCCTATTATAGTCTATTGTAGTCGAATTCAGTCGTATGTCATGGAAGCAATTCAAGAAGCCTAAACTGTGTTCAAGGTGGAAACGTGCTTCTATTTCCACGTACATTTTGCAATTGCAGGACACTGACCTGCCCGCCTCCGATAGGACCAGCTGGCCCTGCTGACCATGGACGATGGGGATGAGGACGGTCGGGCACACTTCGACTTCAAACAGATTGTCAAGGACGAGGCGTCGTCGGGCAAGAAGAAGAAGTGGAGGAAGAAGCGGAAGCCAGCAGATGAGACGAAGGCACCCGATGACTTCAAGGTGAGCCCGTCGGGAAGGAGGCAGGGGCAGGCGGGGGCAGTCAGAGGACAGTCGCTGCTGCTGATAACGCTGTGCGCAGCGCTGGTCTTCCGGCTTCCGTGTCTCCCACCAGCTGCTGGGCTGTACTCCGGATGGTGTGTACCCCCGGCTGCTGGGCTGTACTCTGGATGGTGTGTACCACCAGCTGCTGGGCTGTACTCCGGATGGTGTGTACCACCAGCTGCTGGGCTGTACTCCGGATGGTGTGTACCACCAGCTGCTGGGCTGTACTGTGGACGTGTCTCCCTTCGGCTGTTGGGCTCCGGATCTCCATCGTGTGGTCGGCAGGCAACACCCGGCGGGACTCCGTGTGGTTACTCAGGGCAGTGTCGGTTACCTGCATAGCCGAGCAATGCAGCGCAGCTGCTTTGTCGGCAAACTGTGCCTCGCCTGGCCTGGCCTGACTGCAGCAGTCGAGATGTGGCTCCGTGGCGGCAATAGTGGTGCGCTTCTCGTGATATACTTGGTGTATCGTTTTACTGTTGAAACTAATGGGAATCATTGGTGAGCTATGTAGGTGGTGGGGTACTTCGAATGCAGTGACTAAATCAAACAGTCAAAACTAAAAAAAGCTCTCCAACTAAAGGCAATGTCTGACCAAATGTAGTAGCCTCTCAGCTGAATTTACATGCTGCTGTTGCAAGTTTTCTTCATCCAGTGAGTGCATGCAGGGGGGTTGAATTTAGCCAGCCCATTAACACTTGTCCATGTGAGCTGCTGTGAGTTCAGCCTGCCATGCTTCCCTGGTGGACGCGTTGGTCGACGCACCAGACGCCGCTGCAGGTGGCGGCACTCTGCTGTTGTTGTAGTTGTCCGTGTCGCCGCCAGGTGGACGTGGCGGACCCGCGGTTTGAGCAGCTCTACCACTCGTCCAGCTTCAACATGGACCCGTCCGACCCGCGCTACCGCCGCACGGCCGGCACAGAGCGGCTGGCCAGCGAGAAGCAGCGCCGTCTGGTCGTCGGCCAGGTCAAGGCCGAGGCCGATCAGGTGGGTCAGCTGGCGGCTCTGGGATCAGATGGCTCAGCTCACGGCCCGGGGATTTGGTGGGACGGCTCTGGGATGAGGTGGGACAGCTCACGTCCTAGGGGATTAGGTGGGACAACTCACGGTCCTGGGATCGGTGTGTCAGCTGGCGGCTCTGGGATCAGATGGGACAGCTCACGGCCCGGGGGATTATGTAGGACAGCTCACGGTCCCGGGATCGGTGGGTCAGCCGGCAGCCCTGGGATCAGGTGGGACAGCTCACGTCCTTGGGGATTAGGTGGGACAACTCACGGTCCTGGGATCGGTGGGTCAGCCGGCAGCTCTGGGATCAGATGGGACAGCTCACGTCCCGGGAGATTAGGTAGGACAGCTCACGGTCGTGGGATGAGGTGGTGCAGCTTTCGTTTGTTCGTTTATGGGGTGGTTCTCGACGCACTGTATGCATGATCACGGCTAATGGCGCCGCCCACACTGTTTCGCCGGTGTGCCGCGGAATTGGGAAATGTTCCGAGTGGTGCGAATGTTGAATCCGGGACATTTGGTACCCAGAACTCAACACCTTAACCACTCGGCCATCCCCGCCCCGAGGTGGTGCAGCTCACGGCCCTGGGATCAGGTGGGACAGCTCATGCGGCCAATCAGGTGGGACAGCTCACGGCTCTGGGGTGAGGTGGGTCAGCTTACAGCTCTGGGATGAAGTGGCACATCTCATGGTCCTGGGATCGGTGGGACAGCTCACGGCCTGGGAGATTAGATGGGACAGTCCATCGTCCTAGGATCAGGTGGGACAGCTCACGGCCCTTGGATCAAGTGGAACAGCTCACGTCCCGGTGGTGGTGGTGGTGGTGGTGGTTATCGGTTTTACGACACTTCGACCGTTGAGCCATGTAGCGTCGCCAATCTCTCACGCCGATTGGTCGCGGGCGAAGAGTAGCGACAGGTGAGACTCGAACCCACAATCTTTTGATTGCGAGACGGGCAACTCACCCCTAGACTACTCGTCCCCGGCTCACGTCCTGGGGGATCAGGTGGATCAGCTCGCGGCTCTGGGATCAGGTGGCACAGCTCACGGCCCGGGGATCAGATGGCACAGCTCACGGTCCGGGGATCAGATGGAATAGCTCACAGCCAGGTGGGATGGTGCACGGCTCCCAGAGGGGTCAGGTGAGATGACCACGGCCCTGATGGTTCTGGTGAAACTGCCTTCGACGGAGGTGAGAGATGTAAGAAGGGGTGACATGTAGCCTGAAATTGCACCCCCACCCCATTTCGAACTCACCGTCGTCAAGGTTATAATTGGATCCCCGTCATGGGCCATAATATGACATGCGCATTTATGCCCAGAAAATGGCATTCCCAACCAGCCAGATCATGAAGGCGTAGTACTCAGATTGCCCACCAGAGTACGCTACATCATCTGGACACTCGACCTACACACCACTCGTGGTTAAATATTGTGTATTAATAAGCCCCAATACTAGAACTATGTATCGACAAGTCATGTCACTGCTACTCTCACTACCAACATTATCTTCCAGTGCGCACCATGGCCTCAGTTACTCGCTTGTCCTAAAAATGGTTGTAAGTATCACTGTTACTTGAAATCTCGTCGATCCTGTTGGGATCGATTCCGATTCCGTCGATTCCGCCACTGATCTGTATCGACCTTGTTGGGATTCCGCCATTGATCTGTGTCGACCATGTTGGGATTCCGCCACTGGGCTGTGTCGAACTTGTTGGAATTCCACCACTGAACTGTGCCGTTCTTGGACAAGAGACACGAGCGCGTCTGTCGCTTCGGTTAGTCGTGGCGTTACAGCGGAAGCATGGTCTCGGAGACTCGGCCTACTCGACCCAGTCCGGCGGGAGACGAGTGGTGTAAGGCCGCACGAGCGCGTCACCAGGCCGCACCAGAACTGGTGACGTCAGACCACCCCGTGACAAGCCGGTGACGTCAGACCGTCCCGTGACCAGCCGGTGACGTCAGACTGTCCCATGTGCCGCAGGAGCCGGAGTCCAAGAGGGCCCGGACGGCGCCGACCGTCACCGCCACCTCCGAGCTGGGCGCGCTCGTCAACACCATCAAGTCCCGCGCCAAGCGCACCGCCAAGAAAACCGCCAAGAACACCGCCAAGAACAAAACATGACGGCTGGTGGCGTTTTGTTGTTGCTCGCTGTCAATCGACGCATTGGCGTTGTCGATGCGTGCTGTCATGTTTCAGTAAATGCACATATAATTCGCGAGTGGCCTTACAAAATCGCACGCGCACACTACGGATTAGTCGGGTGTGATCGAAGCCGCGCGCGTCGCGCCGCCCTGCCGGCCTCCTGCCACTGACGTCACTGCGGCGCCGGTGACGTCATTGGGGCGTGGTGTCGGTGTGGGCGAGCAGCGCAGTATCACAGTGTGTCGGGCGGTGGGGAGCGCGCCGCTAGGAGGGCACCAGCTCGCGGTACACGCGGTGTCTCCGACCGGTCGTCGGCGGCTCGTCCAGCGCCGTCCGTGCCACAGCCGGGTGGGACCTGCCGGACAGGGGCACAGCTCTGCTGAAGGTGCACGGCCGGCCGGCAGAGTAACTCGAATCGGTCACGGCGGGACCTAGCAACAACACAACAGCACACAACAGCCATACAGCAGCATACACCAGCAATAGAACAACACACGATAACAATGCAGTGACGCATAACATCAATATAACAACATACAGCAGTAATACAGCAGCACACCACAGCAATACAGCAACACACAACAGCAATACAGCGACACACAACAGCAATAGAGCAACACAACAGAAATGCAGCAACACAAACGCAATACAGCGACACAACAGCAATACAGCAACACACAAGAACAATACAGTGACATACAACAGCAATACAGCAACATAACAGCAATACAGCGATACAATGGCAGTACAGCAGCGCACAACAGTAACACAGCAACATACAACAGCAATACAGCGACACAACAGCAATACTGCAACACACATAAATGAAACACACAATCAATACAGCCACATACAACAGCAATACAACACAACACCAATACAGCGACACAACAGCAATACAACGACACACAACAGCAATACAGCGACACACAACAGCAATACAGCGACGCACACCAATGAAAATACAACAGCAATATAGCGATACACACCAGCAATGCAGCAACACACAACAGCAATACAGCGTGGCGCAACTAAAATATAGTAATATACAACAGCATAGCAGTAGACAATAATAATGCGGCAGGGCGTAGCGACAATGCAACAGTATTCAACAGCAGTATATCAGCACACAATCGCAATGCAGCGGCACACAGCAGCAATACAACAGTACACAGTACTAATACGGCAGCATGCAACATCGAACGACAACACACGATGTAAGAACACCACGCCAAGATAGCAATATCACTGCGACAGTTCCCCCTTGGGCGGACAAAAATGTAAGTAATGACATGAATCCAGTTATCCTTTTAAAAAAAGACAAGCTATTGTTGGTCGGAATGTTTCGGTCCTGGCTGACTCAACCAAAGGTAGGCAGGGCGCGAATGATCAATTCTGGTCGAAGCGTCCTAAAGCCCAAATAACTAACTAACTAACCAAAGGTAGGCAGTTCACAGGTGCTGAATTGCTTTGGCTGTCGTGACACATCGTGTAACGGTAGCCCAACACGGTCCAAGTTATTCACTACAAAGTTATGTTTTCAGTTACGAATATTCGTTAAATGCATTATCTGGGTACGTCAAGGATGAGATGTTCTGCCTGATTACATGTTTGTTCGTGGAGATGGAACGTCTCAGGGCGTCGAACCTCCAAGGGTCGGACGGACAGGATCGTGCCCCGAGGGCGGCCGCTCCCTCACCTCGCAGGCGAGTGGGGAGCCCGCGGGCGAATATTCCATTTGTGCGGAACGATACACCGATGAGCCCTCCTCCACCACCACCACCCCGGACGGGTGCGCCTCAGCCGCACTCACTCAACAGAGCGGCACGGCCGAAGAAGCGTGTGCTGGTGGGTCCTCCACCACCACCACCCCGGACGGGTGTACCTCCACCGTCACTCAACAGAGCAGCACGGTCGGAGAAGCGTGTGTTGGTGGGTCCTCCACCATCACCACCCCGGACGGTTGCACCTCCACTGTCACTCAACAGAGCCAGCACTACCATAGAAGCTGGTCCTGCCTTGGGCAGCCTCGCCTCCCGACGGGGAATTTCCTCCGAGGCAGAGGGCAGATGGCTTCGCTTGGAGGGAACCCAATGGGTACCTTAGGAACGTGGGTAGCCTTGAAACGCGTCGTGAGTGAGGAACGACGTGAGCCGAAAGCCATTTTTAGTATATATTCCTGAGCACATGACCGAGCGGTCCTGTGCTAACTGGCGCTAATTCTATTAAGTACACATCTATAGTCATTCCTGGTCAATGACCTCACCCATGCTCAGTGGCACGGAACTTCCAAAGTTGGAGAAAAGTCATTATGGATTTCAATCTTCCTATGCGGCACCAATAGGGTCAACGTGAATTTCGTCCAGTGTGGGGGAGGAGAGGAGCTGCCCCATCTGCCCCCTCCCCACGATTACTATGCCTTTGCCAATACTATCTCATTGCAATGTTGCGTTTAATCTTATAATGGAACATGCGTGGTTTTGGGCCATTTCTACTGACCTGCAAAGTATTTTATCCTGAGGAGTAAATATTCGAACTCACCGCCCAAGGTATGTGACAGAGTTAAGGCGTGAACTATGTTAGAATGCAAAACGACGAGCTGTTATAGAATGAGTTCATGTTCCACATACTTCCCGCGGCACCTACGACGCTGCCAGATCGATAACCTCTGGTTTTGCGCCAGCACCCCACGCAGCAAAAACATCAACTTTGTCATGGTGTTTTTCTAAGCGTCCACAGGAGTGGGAAGAATTCGCGAATAGGGTGTAGCAGCATGGGTGCGACTTCGTAAAATTGATTAGGGGGTGGGGTAATTCCTGTTTTTGATGCATTTTTCTCCAAAGAGGGGCGCAATCGACCGAAAAATAACTCGTTGAGCGAGGGGAGGTGCACTCGGGCGTTCTGGAAAGGCGTCTCCATATGCTCGATGCTTCGGTCCGATGGGGGGTATAAAGATGGGGGCAAATTAATGATTAGGTGGGCCAGTTGTTCTAGCGCATACGAAGTGATACGCCTGTGTGACAGCCATTAAAATGTCACAGAAATGTCTAGAACCGGAAGAAACCACGATGCCACGTTTGTCAATGACCATGCACTGCTGCTACCTGTTGACGGATGTCGCAAACACAGATACATGGTTTTACCGTGAGGTATTTCGAGATCCTTGGGGAAATACCTATGCTGTGACAGATGGGAGATACATTTTCCGAGCATGCGAGAGTCTTATGATAATTTTTTTCTCCTCAGCTTTTATATGACCATCCCTAGTGGTAGGGCGATCACCAATCACCACAGTTCTATCTAGATACTCCTACGGGAGTCTAACACCATCGAAGGATATCTGGTGCTCCGTAAGGGATGTTCGCTCTTCCGAAAAGATGTTCTGGTCGAGGACTCCATTGCACACAGGGATGTCATGCTAGCGGTGCACCACGAAATACCTGCCCGGCAGGTTGCACTGCAGTCCACTCTGCAGGATATTGCCGCTCGTGTTGATATTAACCACCATGTGGCAGCCTTATGTTTCCGCACAGTAGCCTTATGGCACAGTACGGCGGGATGTTTGGCCGTCACAGTACGGCGGCGGGGTGTTTGGCCGTCACAGTACGGCGGCGGGGTGTTTGGCCGTCACAGTACGGCGGGGTGTTTGGCCGTCACAGTACGGCGGCGGGGTGTTTGGCCGCCACAGTACGGCGGCGGGGTGTTTGGCCGTCACAATACGGCGGGGTGTTTGGCCGTCACAGTACGGCGGCGGGGTGTTTGGCCTTCACAATACGGCGGCGGGGTGTTTGGCCGTCACGTCACAATACGGCGGGGTGTTTGGCCGTCACAGTACGGCGGGGTGTTTGGCCGCCACAGTACGGCGGCGGGGTGTTTGGCCGTCACAGTACGGCGGCGGGGTGTTTGGCCGTCACAGTACGGCGGCGGGGTGTTTGGCCGTCACAGTACGGCGGCGGGGTGTTTGGCCGTCACAGTACGGCGGGGTGTTTGGCCGCCACAGTACGGCGGCGGGGTGTTTGGCCGTCACAATACGGCGGCGTGTTTGGCCGTCACGTACAAGTACGGCGGCGGGGTGTTTGGCCGTCACAATACGGCGGGGTGTTTGGCCGTCACGTCACAATACGGCGGGGGTGTTTGGCCGTCACAGTACGGCGGGGGTGTTTGGCCGTCACAGTACGGCGGGGTGTTTGGCCGTCACAATACGGCGGGGTTTTGGCCGCCACAGTACGGCGGGGTGTTTGGCCGTCACAGTACGGCGGGGTGTTTGGCCGTCACAGTACGGCGGGGTGTTTGGCCGTCACAGTACGGCGGCGGGGTGTTTGGCCACCACAGTACGGCGGCGGGGTATTTGGCCGTCACAGTACGGCGGCGGGGTGTTTGGCCGTCACAGTACGGCGGGGTGTTTGGCCGTCACAGTACGGCGGGGTGTTTGGCCGTCACAATACGGCGGGGTGTTTGGCCGCCACAGTACGGCGGCGGGGCGTTTGGCCGCCACAGTACGGCGGCGGGGTGTTTGGCCGTCACAGTACGGCGGTGTGCTTGGCCGTAACGCTACGGCAGCGAACCTGACTGAATTCCGAAAAGCCAGGGCGCATGCGCGTCTAACAATTATTGAAGGCGAAGCTGAGATCTTGGACGGAATATGTTGCCGGGCTTAATCGGCATGCACAGACAGGACAGATCTGGATTAAGATGAAGCGCATCTCGGAACATTTTTCGTCAGTTCTCCCTGTGTTGAGGATCGGGGAGGAGGACTGACATCATCGATTCGCCAGATGGTGTCGATGAAATTGGTCGGTTTATTTCGGCTCGCAGTAGTGGGGATGACAGTGGTCCAGAGTTTTGCGTTTTAAGGTACGCTGTAGCAGGAAACATACTGATTTGGACACTTAAGTTACTTGACTACAATTATCCTTTCACACTGATGGATATAGTGACCTAATGTTCCTGTGTTCTGTGCCTACGCTTCTTCCCTCGTAACTCTGCCACAAGGTGACACTGATCTATAACTGCGAGAGGAATTTGATTGATCGCAATGTCTTTGCACATGCATGCACACAGGGACGTAGCCAAGGCCCCTAGGCCACCATGGGCACCTGGCGTGGCCCCTAAGAACGCCTACGAGACCTTCCGAAAGCTTACGGATCCTTGCGAACGTCCAAGGGCCTTTGCAAACTGTGCGATCCTAGGCGAAGTTTGCAGGCCCTTGTAGGCGTGTGCGGGCCCTTACGAACGTTTAACGATCCTTACGAACGTTCACGGCTCCTCCTAACATATGCGGGCAATTGCAAACGCCTGCGGGTCTTTACGAATGCTTACGTGCCTTTACACACGTGTACACACCCTAGCAATGCGTCATCATGGAATGATGAGCCCTTGCAAGCGTTTGCTTATCCCTTCCCGAATGCCAGTGATAAATTATTCGTGAGATAGGGTGGAATATACCACCTACACAACACTGAAGACATCCTTCCGGTCGTTATTGGTTTTACGACACGTCGACCGTTGAGTCATGTAGCGTCGCCAATCTCCCACGCCGATTGGTCGCGGGCGAAGAGTAGCGACAGGTGAGGCTCGAACCCACAATGTTTCGATTGTGAGACGGGCAACTTACCCCTAGACTACTCGACCCCAGACATCCTTCCCAAAGAAGTATCGACATCGTGCTTCTTGATGTGTGTTGATGAAGTTTCCATGCCTTGTTTCCAACGGCGTCTTATGTGTAAGTATAATGCTTATGCTCACCAGTACTGATTGTGATACATAAGCATATCGTACCTGACGCTATTTCAGGTAAAACGATTATCTATGACGTGGTCTGCCGTTCAATGCAATTTGCTGATAAGATAACATTCTGATCGGTGTCATTAACATAAGTATCCTCATATTAGGTGTCTCCCAAAATACACGAAAAAGATGCACATATAAGCACGCTATATTTTCAAAGTTGAGTTTGAAGGACAACAATATTCTAAACGACATCGTTTCCATGACAAAGTTGGACTTCTTACTGGACTCGTTTCGACATCTCGCACCTGATGAAAATCAAATATTTTAACACTGCCGAATACTGAATTGACGCCCTTTCTAATGAAGCCTTGACATACTGCATCTAGATGCATGTTTAGGCCAAGGTTCTTCCAGATAACTTAGGCCGAGTATAGCTTTGGATATCTGATCTATAATGATGTCACTTAGTTACATACCACTTGAGGAGGGAGACGATCCGACGATCCGGACCCAAAACGAGGATGTAAAAAAAATGAAGCAAAAACTCTCCATTTTTTAAGATAAAAATTGGCTCTTTTTCTAAATAAAGTGGCCGAAGTCTGGTCTTCAATTTGTTGGGGGTAATCACGGCCCTGTTCGCACAATCAGCCAAGGCCAATTCCAGCCTTGCCAAGTCTTGGACAATTCCATGCTACGTCTCTGCGTGCACACAATTACTCGCTTGTCGTGCACATGCATACCTAAACATCGCGGTGCTCATGCGACTCGCTGACATCTGCTTGTTTTGTCATATTTGGGCGTGCTGCGCAATAAGGGTCCTCACCAACGTAGCGGGTTTATTGCCCTTCCGCGGAATTGGCACCTGGGAGCGATGTTCTGAGAAGCGTTGCCGAGGAGCCAAAACAGATTTGTAATGTTATGTCAAAGAAACTTGCTCCTCAGCAGATGGAAGCTCCGTTGGAAACTTTCAACTGGGTTGTGTGGCAAGCTGGCCTTTCCCGAGAGGTTGCCGGGGACGAGTAGTCTAGGGGTAAGTGTCCCGTCTCACAATCGAAAGATTGTGGGTTCGAGTCTCACCTGTCGCTACTCTTCGCCCGCGACCGATCGGCGTGAGAGATTGGTGACGCTACATGACTCAATGGTCGATGTGTCGTAAAACCAATAACCACCACCACCCGAGAGGTTGCCGTGTCAGATAGTTGTCCCAGTCCAGAAACCCACGAAAACCGGCTTGGGCCCCAACCGCATTGGACCCAGGCGATATTAGACTATTGTCTAATATCGCTTATATCGCCTCTCCGGAAATTAATGGTGATGTCCGCCCGTTCATGTTACTGCTACTTGCACATCTGAACTAGTGGAAATTCATCAAGCATTGGCCTTCACAGATTCAGGAAGAAGAAAAAGCACGCCGAAAAATCTTCATAGATGAAGAAATCACGTTATTTTTTTCAGACTCGCTGACCAGCCTTTGGCACTGAAGAGGTTTTCATCGTACAAACCCCGTAGTGCAGGATATTGCTCGTCGCCTCACTTTACCAGACCAAGTATAGAAAGGTGTCCACTTCTAGTGGATTCCAAGCAACGTGTCATCATAGGCGATGAGCAAGCTGTTTGCGACTTCTGTACAAGGTATCTCGAGTTTTCTGGCGAAGACGTGTCAAGCGAGCTGGAATGAGTTTCGTTCTAATATATTACGTACAATTAAGTCCTCCATCGGCCAGTGATCCTCCTGCTCTTGTAGGACGAGGCGAGATGACAGTGCGTTGTGACGTCTTGGCATAAAGTACACTTACGCTACCCATGGTTACCTACTTAATGGAGAAAGTAAGCCACTGTGTCCTAGTGTCACGTTCGAACAGTCAACGCTGATGTAAATATTTGAAAACAGAGGGACAGCCAAGGGGGCCGCCCCTCAGCAATCAAAAATACACCAGATCAAACGAGACATTTTGAGATTTTCATCACGCAAAGGAAATTATGTAGTCTTCTGTATCAGTGTAGTCGATTGTTGGAACCAAGTGACCCGAATGAATTAGCGCGTGACATAATTCGAATGTTCTTCAATGATGTCAAGCTTGCATCTCGATCTTTTATGTTGTATTCACCATCTTGGTTCGTTGAAGGCTTGACAAAACAAGCCGAAGTGCGGACCTTTTGAACATCTATCTTTATAATCCAGTAAATATTATATATATATATATATATATTATATATATTACATATTATATATATATATATATATATATATATATATATATATATATATATATATATATATATTACATATATATATATATATATATATATATATATATATATATATATATATATATATATATATATATATATATGTCTGGCATGCATAGTTCGGAAGCTGATTTACAAGCCTGGTTCTGACCGGACCTGGCCTACGTGGTTTTGACCAGTTTTCTTTTTTACTATGATCAACATAAATACATGTATCTGTGCCAGTCATTGAGAAACAACTCCGAAAGAGAACACGCTGCTCTGCCTTTCTAAACACCATTTCCAGGTATTTCGCGTGTGTTCGGGGTCGTCCTGACGGCAAAAATTATGCAGGAATTGATAGCCCGTCGGAATGATTCTGTCCAGTTTGTCGCTCGAGGCAGTCCTGACAGCCAAGCATCTATCAAACACCCCACAACTCTATCCCGGAGGCGAATAATATTTTAGGGTACTTGGGCGATGGTTACAATAGTTGAACTTTTGTTTGTATTAGTCGCATGCTCCATGGTAACGACGCATGACATTGGAACGGCGTGAGGATGCAGGGGTACTGCATCGACAAACGTTGAATTGTTCCGGTGTTGTGGTCGCAGAATCTACACATATACCTTTGCTGTGAACATTGTAATGAAGTCAACTTCGGACCCCTCTTCCGAAATGCGTTTGGCTGCCATGTGTCCAGACTCGTCGGATCCTGTCAAGAACGCAACGAGCGGAAACCGTCACACAGCGGCCAGCGCCGGCTCACGCAGATGTCACCAGTTGATGCCTCGAGTCGCGGCTGCGGCGGTATGTTATGCTTGGTCGTCTTCGGTGCCGGGCGGCGACGGCCGGTCGGCGGATGCTGTGTCGTCATGGGATTGTGCCACCCATGTACCACGCAACCGAACCACACGTTCGGCATATCTGGGGTAGAGTGCGACGACCGGACCCCTCCCTACGCGGTAATTTGCAATAGGTGATGCCGGCCAGTGACAGACCAGGGCAGTGGCCAGGTGGACTCCTCCCCATGAGTGACTGGTCCCCTTTCACGCGCGCAGCTCGCCCAGACGCGACTGAGCGGCGAGGCTGGTAAGATTTTAGCCCTTGGGTAAGGTGTGGACGTTGGAACGGATGTCCGTCACGGGTGCCTAGAGGCTTGGAGGCACGGATTTGGAAACGGCGCGTGTCAGCGTCATTGCTGTTGAAACCGTTGCATAAGTTGTCATCGCATTGCTTAATTGTCACCCCGGTCAATACAAGGGCATAAACGGCTGTTGCATTTGAGAACTCCTTGGATTTGAGAACCAGTTACCGTACAAGCGAGGCCAACCCTAGGCTATCACTGCCAGGCGAAACGAATTTGCCTGCAGTACGACGCAGGAACACTTAAGTTGACGAACGAGTAGAATATGGCCGACGCTCCTAACGCAGCGGCCAAGTTTCTGTCGGATGTCCCATGTGCTCTATTTTCGTTCGGGCGGCATCGAATGCACGCTACGTCAAGGCCCGTATATTTACCTAATAGGACATCTGGTGACCTAATTCTCGGCAAAATGGAAATTTAAGAATGTTTTGGGCTCCCCTGAACAGGTCTTGCTAACGGGGCTTTCTATTTTATCCTAGCTTTGTCAGTCAGAAGTTAGCAAGGGGTCGACATACTTTCAAGAACCCCCTCTCCCTGGCCAGATGAAGTAGATTTGTCGGCCGGCCTGGCAAGGGTTACTTATTAAAGTACTGACATTCATCCGGTCCAAAGGGTGTAATTGTGCAACACGCTGGACGCACGCCATGTGCATGGCCATAGCGAAGGAGCTCTTGAATGAGTGGGAAAGTAGGCATCACGAAGCTGTTAAGTGGGGGAGAGGGCGGTGCTGGGCAGTTTTCATTAATTTTTATCCGGATACGCGAAAAGTTTGCGTGCACAAGAAGATCTGCAAAACAACATAAAATTACGTCATTGATCAGCTCCCTTATTGCAGAATATCACCAGGTCTTGTTCTGATCCTCAGAGAAAGATTGGAATTGCACGTTGAACTATTCCTTAGTACGACTAATTACAAACCTCATAATACTATGAATACATATGAATAACCTAAATTCAGTTCATGCCTGTCAAGAGATGCTGTCCAGTTCATGCATGTTCAGTTTCAAAATCGTTAGTTAGATATTTAGGCTTCAGGGGTTGCTGATAAACCGTAGTGGTGACAAGAGAACTGCATTCCCACAGTGCCACTTCTAAACCCCCACACTCCCACCTCAGGCATGCAATTGCCCAAGTCCGATCGCGACACGTGCTGAAGTCTAAAGTGTTGGAACAGGGACGGAGCAGAGCTCACGCCCCAATATTTGCTACCATAATTATCGGTCTTGTTGGGCGAAGTGACTCTCCACCTCCCACACGTTTGACGTTTGTAAACATTCCCGCGCTGCTGGCAGCGGCGCCATTTCTGTTGCCGAGGTGACAGGTCCTGGCAGAGGTCCATTGCCTGAGGTACTGCTATGGGAGCGGAAAGTGTGTTGTGATGTTTGCTTGTGAGTCCAAAAACATTGTGCCCTGCCACGTCCAACGCGCCGTCAGGAGGGATACACCTTGTTTATGGCGCCGCTTTCATTCTATAGAAGTGACGCAGGCCTACCTGTTGCGGTTGGCGCATATAGCAAACGCCTATTTGGATGTATCTAAGATGTCCAACTGTAGTGGGACAATAACATCCTTCTGAAAAAAGAACCCACTTACCTGCAGCTAGACACTTACCTGGCACAATTCGGGACGTACATGTATTTTTTTCCGACGCGGTGTCGTCAACATTTCAGCTAAGCAAGGACATGCTTTCATAAATCGCACCACAAGGCCTGCATAGCCAGCAAATGTCCACCAGTGTTCCGTATTATTTAGCGAGACGGTGGGAGTGCTAGAAAACGTTGACGGAGGAGAGGGGGTGAGCGCAATCATGTTCCATAGAACTAATTGCTAAGCTTTGAGAAATGGGGGGGCATGGCCAAACGAATGACAGAAACGAATGACATCACGTAGTATAAAAAATGTTTAATCTAGGCCTTTCAGCAAACATCATATGCTTGGAACACGGATAATTCATACAGGATGCATTCTTGCTTAAGGTGGCGTATAATTGGTACCTTCCCCTACATGCTGGTGTCGATGACTGCGTAAGATGGCGTGTAATGGGCACCTTCCCCTACATGCTGGTGTCCGACGACTGCGTAAGATGGCGTGTAATGGGCACCTTCCCCTACATGCTGGTGTTCGACGACTGCGCCTAAGATGGCGTGTGGCATGGGCCAACCACACCCGCCAGAGTGGCTGGTGTTCGACGACTGCGTAAGATGGCGGTGTAATGTGGCACCTTCCTACATGCGGCTGAACCACACCCGCCAGAGGTGGCAGGGTCTGACGGTGCGCCTCACCACGTGGCGGGCGTGTGGCACTGTGTGGCACCAGCGGCCGAACCACACCCGCCAGAGGTGGCAGGGTCTGACGGAGCGCCTCATCACGTGGCGGGCGTGTGGCACTGTGTGGCACCAGCGGCCGAACCACACCCGCCAGAGGTGGCAGGGTCTGACGGAGCGCCTCATCACGTGGCGGGCGTGTGGCACTGTGTGGCACCAGCGGCCGAACCACACCCGCCAGAGGTGGCAGGGTCTGACGGAGCGCCTCATCACGTGGCGGGCGTGTGGCACTGTGTGGCACCAGCGGCCGAACCACACCCGCCAGAGGTGGCAGGGTCTGACGGAGCGCCTCATCACGTGGCGGGCGTGTGGCACTGTGTGGCACCAGCGGCCGAACCACACCCGCCAGAGGTGGCAGGGTCTGACGGTGCGCCTCATCACGTGGCGGGCGTGTGGCACTGTGTGGCACCAGCGGCCGAACCACACCCGCCAGAGGTGGCAGGGTCTGACGGTGCGCCTCATCACGTGGCGGGCGTGTGGCTCTGACAGTTATCTGTGGGCATCATGGCATTTCCGGAGCTCGCGGCCGCTGAGTTACTGATGAAAAAGCAGATCAATCACCAGCTAATGGTGGCAATAAATAGCCGTGCCACAGCCAAATGTCGTGTATTCTTGGACAGCCGAAAATATTGACACTGGCCGAGATCCTGTAACGGTTTTGAGCAATCGCCGCCCAAAATATCGCCCGGTCTGCATAGCTGATCCACTCGCCGAGGGGCGGGGGGTAACCGCAGGTAACACCCACTGGGGTAACCGCAGATACCAGCCACTGGGGAAACGGTGGTTCTACCAACACTACCCACTGGAGTAACGGCAGCCCTGCAGACACTACCCACTGGAGTAACGGCAGCCCTGCAGACACCACCCACTGGGGTCTCGGCGGGTCTGCAGACACTACCCACTGGGGTATCGGCAGCCCTGCAGACACTACCCACTGGGGTATCGGCAGCCCTGCAGACACTACCCACTGGGGTAACGGCAGCCCTGCAGACACCACCCACTGGGGTCTCGGCGGGTCTGCAGACACCACCCACTGGGGTATCGGCAGCTCTGTAAACACTACCCACTGAGATAACCACGGCTCGGCAGCCTGGCTACAGCCGTTAACTACCAGGTCTCCTGGCAGGACTGACCTCAGCCGATCACCCCCGCCCCGCCGCCAGCAGTGTGCGGCGCGGCTGGCAGCCCGGCTACAGCCGTTAACTACCAGGTCTCCTGGCAGGACTGACCTCAGCCGATCAGTACCCCCCCCGCCAGCAGTGTGACGGCCGCCAACTTGATCGGTGCAGAGGGGGGGCTTCTCGTCATTCAATCAGCGGACGTGACGCACGCACGCACGAAGGACCGATCACACAACCATTCACGCATCGCAAAAAGGACATACACATTAGTTACCACGATCCAAGCCGTATTAGTGTCACGACTTGGGGTTATCGTTTACTGGTTCGTACCCTTCGTTTTGTATCTTGTCCTTGAACTTCAGGTAGCTGCGCTTCCGGTCAAAGTGCTTGACCTGCAACCAAGGGAGGAACGACATGCAGATTGGTCAGAATATCCGGAAAGCAAACATTCAGCACCACGTCAAAGCATACGACAAGCAATACAGCGAAATCACAACTGAAACGCGAGATGTTTCTCAGGGAAGACATAAATGATAATTTGTGTTCAGGAAGGAACACCAGGAAAAAAGACGGTTGTTTGGACACCATGAATGGATTTTGGCATGAACATCGAGCCAATGTATTCAACATCCGTAACCATCGGCAACCGTGAGCTTAAGGTCAGTTTTGAGTGGAACCCTCAGCATCAACATTGAATTTTCACCTCCAGTGATTAATTATATTGAAACTGAGATCATTGCTTCCGACACCGTCTACCAAATATCCATGATTTTACGTGCGAACCCTCCCCCCTCCTAAATCCGCCACTTAACTTCATGACTTTCAGTTTGTACAGAACAGCAGTCACACGTCTTCGAAGAGATTCGAGCTCAGTTTAGTGGGCAAGACTGGTTCAGTGGAAGATCACAGTTCAATTCGGCATGTGATTCAGGCCTGGTTCAGAATGTGATTCAGGCATTATTCGGTATGTGGTTCAGGCAGTTCGGAATGTGATTCAGGCCTGGTTCGGCATGTGATTCAAGCATGGTTCAATATGTAATTCAGACATGGTCCAGCATGTGATTCAGGTCTGGTTCCGTGTGCGATTCAGGCCCGCGTCGGAATGCGATTCAGGTCTGGTTCAGTGTAAATTCGCGCTTGGTTCGTGCCGCGGTCTGCCACTGAGTTCGCCCGATCTTCGCCAGGTTGTGACACAAGCAGAAATACAGCTTGGTTCAGCTGGACCCGGGCCAGCATCAACACCAGATATAAATCCATGCACTCTTCACCAAGCCATCGCATGGCTCCCGAAAGGGTCTGCTGAGCTGGCGAAGAAACCCCAACCGCATAACTAGCCAGGAGGACCAAGTGACTACCCATAGCTCATAAAATCCACGTGTTTCGCAAGTTATCATGTCAGCTACGTAACCGCTGACTTCCATGGCACTCGGAGCCACGTTGATAGCCAACTATTCGCATGCACATGTGAGCCAACAACGTAAACAGTGGGCGCACCGCATCGCTGGTGACCGCAGCGCTAACACCTGTGTCGGGGTTACAGGATCCCTGGCAGCAGGCGACCAAACATGTGCCAAGGCTCTTCATGGTGTTCTTCTGCTCGGGAACAACGGAGCACCCGGTGTCTGATAGCAAACAGAAGCACACGAGATGCGGGATAAGTATTCTTCGGTAGTCCGGGTCCACTTTAGTTTCTTGCTTGGTGCATTTTCCTACACCGCAACCTGGTCAAATACTCAAGAGACTCAAAATGTCCTCTGCATCATACAGCGGCAGCTGATCTGGAATGAACAGACAACTCTCCCCATCGCAAATACCCAGACCATTTGCGTCCTATCCGGAACACCAAACCCTTCCCATACCGGTTTTGCTCCCCAGGTAACTAGAATCATACCCACTCTGAGAAAAAGCATGTTCTGGATTATTTGCTATCCAAACAAACCAACTGGGACAACTGGAACCTTCCCTCAGCTTACCCCACCTGGTAGATTATGGGCGCCAAATGACGCTGTAGTCGGTGCGCCCTTAAACCCAAATAATTATGATCACAATCTTTGGTCGAGGCGCCCTAAAACCCAAATAACTAACTAAACCCAAATAATAAATAAACCCACCTGGTATAATGAGACAATCCCTGCCGGGGCGCCTAATTCCCCCAACCCCGAATAACCAGACTTTTCCCGCGGAAGAGAGCAACTGACGGGATGCAGTTGGGGCGGCAGGCGCGCCGCTGGACTGCTCTCCTCCTCCGGTGGTCTACTATCTTGACGCCGAAAGGAAAACTACACATACAGCGACCTCTGAGGACCAGCGCGACTGCAAATGCACGATTAATTGGCGTCAGACACAGTGATGGGCGCCGGAGCACCAGCAGTAGCAAATTCGAATTATACACCCAGGATCATCAGCGTGTGTTCACAGGGCATATACTTCCTGGGAACCTGAAATTTCTGCTCTCATAAAATTGTCACGCGTCTTGTGATTCTTGTTTATATCTTCCATTTCAGAAGCAGTCCATTGTAATGCAACTAAAGCGCTCAAAACTAGCCAGGGAAGACGAGGGTCGCCTGACCTGCGCTTCAATGTTTGTGTCCATTGTCGACACTCGTAAAGTCTCAGGTCAAAACTAAAACCAAGCTTCACCATAGGCATAGGAACGGAGGGCCAAGGGCCATGACCCTCACTGTTAAGGTGTGCGGCCCGGGACCATCCCCATCACTGTTAAGGTGTGAGGCTTGCAATGCTAAGCGCCCCTCTCCCACACTTGTAATGAAGATAAACCTTCGCCAGCATCGCTTCTGCATCATTTTTGAACATGGCGTTGTAAGATAAGCGACTAGATAAAATCAATACCTGGTTGATAGACGACTATATATTAATATTATTATCAGCGTGCAAATAGCTGGGTTGTTGCTGACTTCCACTCAATTTGGAAGCATAGCATGTTACCATATGGACGGTAACATTGTGGCTTGGCTACTGTGCGCTTGCTGTGTGTGTGAAAGTGTATTTCTTTCCGGTAATTACCCGTGTATGATCGAAAAAAAAACAATTATGGCCTGATTTGAAGAGTGACAACGTATTAGTTACATTACGGACAGGATAAAAAGAAAGCCAGAAACATCTACAAACGTTCCGTGTGTGTACATTCCATGGCCATAGCATAAGTAACACCCACATGGGGGACTGGTCTGTTTTTAGTCTGCTTTCTATGCGAGACCCCCTTTACAGGAGAGCACAGTTGACTGACTGCTGACTACGACAATGGCATACTTCTGCGTGGTGTTTGTGAGGTATGTGCTGCTGGCACTAGTATCATAGTTAAACATCTAGGAGCTACAAGCGTTTTCTTTACCGATACAAAAAGTGGTAGCAATTACTAAATGGTCAGGCCACAATCCAAAACATCATTCTTGTGCTTTTGAGACTTCCGTCCACATGAGCGCAGTCCACTGCTCCGGCCCCACCAACTGGCCCAGAGATCGACCATGAAGTCGCATTGCTTCCGTGACCTCACCTCTGGTACATGTATGTACCCCTGTCCCTGACACACAGCAGCATATCCGGCCGCATTGTTTCCGTGACCTCACCTCTGGTACATGTCTGTGCCCCTGTCCCTGACACACAGCAGCGTATCCGGCCGCATTGTTTCCGTGACCTCACCTCTGGTACATGTCTGTGCCCCTGTCCCTGACACAAAGCAGCATATCCGGCCGCATTGTTTCCGTGACCTCACCTCTGGTACATGTCTGTGCCCCTGTCCCTGACACACAGCAGCATATCCGGCCGCATTGTTTCCGTGACCTCACCTCTGGTACATGTCTGTGCCCCTGTCCCTGGCACACAGCAGCATATCCGGCCGTATTGTTTCCGTGATCTCACCTCTGGTACATGTCTGTGCCCCTGTCCCTGGCACACAGCAGCATATCCGGCCGCATTGTTTCCGTGACCTCACCTCTGGTACACTCGGTTTCGGTGGGATGCTCGGGGGTACCCTTAGCATGGCTGGCTCACTAGGAACGTAGGCTGTGACGCTACACACCAAAAATTACTGGTAGGCTGGGCCGTTTCACAGTTATGAGTTGCATGACAGTCTACCAGCTTCGCCACCGGCCAGCGTCCGAGCCATAGGAATTCGCGATTGTGGTCGTCACGCGACCATTTGCCCTGCAGCCATGCAGTGGTAAAAACGGGTCTTCCTGTTCCCGCCTTGCATTCCTCTGTCGGCGAAACAGCATTGGCAGTTAAACGAGCAGGTTACTGGACTTCTGTCGATAAGCAACAATTGATAGCTGCGGATTTCTGACTGCAGCAACACAGAATGAGCAGGAAAGGTTGGAAAAAGCTCAGTTGCAAAGATGTAGCGAAAGGAGATGGGAGGTTTATGATGTCCATGAAGTATTCTCTGGCCCCAAAATAATAATAAAATGTCCAACATTTATACGTTTCAGAAATGTAGTTCGAACTATTGCTGGGGTGGATTTATGAACCAGGATCCAATTGCTAAGAAGAGCTGGTTTCGTGAACCCTGGCCATGATTCCATGAATTACAGTTTTACAGTCTAAATTTGGCAAAGCGCTTCACGTGCCGTCAATACACCGACACGGCGACCCCGGCAGCTCGCTCTCGACCTTATCGTGCCAATTGCCAACTGACCCTCCCAGCCGGGACTAAAAACGAGCACGCGAAGCGACTCGAATCCAGCATTGCCAGGACAGCGGACTTTATATTGCTTCATATAAAGTAAAATCTTTGTATGGTAAAATAGTTCGATGGCATCAGCGTGAAGAAATACTTTATTCCTACGGAATTCTCAATATGTCGCTTGCAGTACAGTGCACAACATATGCAATAAATAATATGATATCATGCAACGCATTCCTTGCGCCCTAAAACATGTGATTCTCAATGAAGTAGATGCAATTCAATCAAGTAACTAATTGACTTGTCAATGAATCTGAATTAAGCAAGCAAGTGCCTCCCTGTGACTTGCCGCCTCGGTAGCTTAGTTGGCTAGAGCGCTGTCGTGCACCCGTCTCCGCTGTCCTGGCAATGCTGGGTTCGAGTCGCTTCGCGTGCTCGCTTTTAGTCCCCGGCTGGGAGGGTCAGTTGGCAATTGGCACGATAAGGTCGAGAGCGAGCTGCCTGGGTCGCCGTGTCGGTGTATTGACGGCACGTGAAGCGCTTTGCCAAATTTAGACTGTAAAACTGTAATTCATGGAATCATGGCCAGGGTACACGAAACCAGCTCTTCTTAGCAATTGGATCCTGGTTCATAGAGCCACCCCAGCAAGAGTTCGAACTACATTTCTAAAACGCATAAATGTTGGACATTCTAGTATTATTTTTGGGCCAGAGAATACTTCATTGACATCATAAACCTCCCATCTCCTTTCGCTACATCTTTAAAACTGAGCTTTTTCCAACCTTTTCTGCTCATTCTGTGTTGCTGCAGTCAGAAATCCGCAGCTATCAATTGTTGCTTCTCGACAGAAGTCCAGTAACCTGCTCGTTTAACTGCCAATGTTGTTTCGCCGACAGAGGAATGCAAGGCGGGAACAGGGAAGACCCGTGTTAACACTGCATGGCTGCAGGGCAAATGGTCGCGTGACGACCACAAACGCGAATTCCTATGGCTCGGACGCTGGCCGGTGGCGAAGCTGGTAGACTGTCATGCAACTCATAACTGTGAAACGGCGCAGCCTACCAGTAATTTTTGGTGTGCAGCGTCACAGCCTACGTTCCTAGTGAGCCAGCCATGCTAAGGGTACCCTCGAACATCCCACCAAAACCGAGTGTACATGTCTGTGCCCCTGTCCCTGACACACAGCGGCATATCCGGCCGCATTGTTTCCGTGATCTCACCTCTGGTACATGTCTGTGCCCCTGTCCCTGACACAAAGCAGCGTATCCGGCCGCATTGTTTCCGTGACCTCACCTCTGGTACATGTCTGTGTCCCTGTCCCTGACACAAAGCAGCATATCCGGCCGCATTGTTTCCGTGACCTCACCTCTGGTACATGTCTGTGCCCCTGTCCCTGACACAAAGCAGCGTATCCGGCCGCATTGTTTCCGTGACCTCACCTCTGGTACATGTCTGTGTCCCTGTCCCTGACACAAAGCAGCATATCCGGCCGCATTGATCCGTGACTTCACCTCTGGTACATGTCTGTGTCCCTGTCCCTGACACACAGCAGCATATTCGGCCGCATTGTTTCCGTGACCTCACCTCTGGTACATGTCTGTGCCCCTGTCCCTGACACACAGCAGCATATCCGGCCGCATTGTTTCCGTGACCTCACCTCTGGTACATGTCTGTGCCCCTGTCCCTGACACACAGCAGCGTATCCGGCCGCATTGTTTCCGTGACCTCACCTCTGGTACATGTCTGTGCCCCTGTCCCTGACACACAGCAGCATATCCGGCCGCATTGTTTCCGTGACCTCACCTCTGGTACATGTCTGTGCCCCTGTCCCTGACACACAGCAGCATATCCGCAGCGACGCCTCCGACTGTCACCACAACCCAGCTCGTGATCTTGTACACCGTTGCCACGTTCATGATTCTCCCTGATACGATAACACGTCCGTGACCCTGCCCATCGAAAAGCGTGACGCTGTCACTGCCAATTATCATCATGATATTGCAGACTCTTCTGTGGTAATACCCGGCCTTGTAGACTGTTTGCATGACCGTGACCTCGCCTCTGCTACACCGGCATGATGGAGTTCCTCCTGGCCTGCCAACTGTTGCCGAGCTTGACAGCAATATATGTGACCTAGCCGGGACCCGCGCGCGGCTGATGTCTGTGACCTGGCCGTGACCTGCGTGCGGCTAATGTATGTGACCTGGCCGTGACCTGCGCGCAGCTAATGTCCGTGACCTGGCCGTGACCTGCGAGGCTAATGTCCGTGACCTGGCCGGGACCCGCGCGCGGCTAATGTCCGTGACCTGCGCGCGGCTAGTGTCTGTGACCTGGCCGTGACCCGCGCACGGCTAATATCTGGGACCTGGCTGTGACCCGCGCGCGGCTAATGCGACCTGGCCGTGACCTGCGTGTGGCTAATATCTGTGACCTGGCTGTGACCTGCGTGCGGCTAATGTCCGTGACATGGCCGTGACATGCGCGCGGCTGATGTCTGTGACCTGGCCGTGACCTGCGTGCGGCTAATGTCTGTGACCTGGCCGTGACCCACGCGCGGTTAGTGTCTGTGACCTGGCCGTGACCCGCGCGCGGCTAATGTCTGTGACCTGGCCGTGACCCGCGCGCGGTTAATATCTGTAACCTGGCCGGGACCCGCGCGCGGCTGATTTACGACATCTGTCACCGTGGCGTAACCACACTTCTCAGCCAGAGCACCGACGACCGTTCTGGCCGTGCCATGTGGCGTGCTATTCCCGTAGCAAAGCAGAAACATCGGTCGAGACGCGTCGTGGCAGGCAGCGGCAGCTATCGTCACCGACGACGCGTCCAACCCAAACACCTCCCACTGGTGCCGATGGGCGGGCTGCGGCCACACCACCACCGGGCAGGGGAGCCGCGGCCACACCACCACCGGACAGGGGAGCTGCGGCCACACCACCACCGGGCAGGGAGCCGGCCACACCCCGGAAGCGGCCACACCACCACCGGGGGCACCGGACAGGGGAGCTGCGGCCACACCACCACCGGGCAGGGGAGCTGCGGCCACACCACCACCGGGCAGGGGAGCTGCGGCCACACCACCACCGGACAGGGGAGCTGCGGCCACACCACCACCGGACAGGGGAGCTGTGGCCACACCACCACCGAGCAGGGGAGCTGCGGCCACACCACCACCGGGCAGGGAGCTGCACTCACACCACCACCGAGCAGGGGAGCTGCGGCCACATACCACCACCGGGCAGGGGAGCTGCGGCCACACCACCACCACCGGGCAGGGGAGCTGCGGCCACACCACCACCGGACAGGGGAGCTGCGGCCACACCACCACCGGGCAGGGGAGCTGCGGCCACACCACCACCGAGCAGGGGAGCTGCACTCACACCACCACCGGACAGGGGAGCTGTGGCCACACCACCACCGGACAGGGGAGCTGCGGCCACACCACCACCGGAGCAGGGGAGCTGCACACACACCACCACCGGACAGGGGAGCTGCGGCCATACCACCACCGGGCAGGGGAGCTGCGGCCACACCACCACCGAGCAGGAGCTGGGGCTGCACTCACCACCACCGAGCAGGGGAGCTGCGGCCACACCACCACCGGGCAGGGGAGCTGCGGCCACACCACCACCGGGCAGGGGAGCTGCGGCCACACCACCACCGAGCAGGGGAGCTGCGGCCACACCACCACCGAGCAGGGGAGCTGCGGCCACACCACCACCGGGCAGGGGAGCTGCGGCCACACCACCACCGGGCAGGGGAGCTGCGGCCACACCACCACCGAGCAGGGGAGCTGCGGCCACACCACCACCGGGCAGGGGAGCTGCGGCCACACCACCACCGGGCAGGGGAGCTGTGCCTACACCACAAACACCGGGAAATTGGGCTGCAATGAAATCTCCGCCACAGGAGAACGGACAGGAGGCGGGATGTGGAGTGTGAAGCGCTCGGCGAAGTTTCTGAATTCCCTCAGAGGGTTAGGACCTTCCTGGTGTTGATATTAGTGTTTCAGCTACTTTACTGTTTAGTAAGTTTTCTGGTGTGATTCCACTTGACCAAGGACCAAAGACATCCACCTCGCATAATTATGGTACTGAAATCAAATCCAAAAAGTAGAAGGATATTACTCATGTTGGTTGAGGAATGTCTCTGTTTTCCTGATAGAGTCATGGTGGTGAACACTAGGCATAAACAAGTATCCAGTATCAAGTGGGCTTTAATTGACAGGGAAAAATACAAATTGGGCAAACCAACACTTTATTAATAACTCGAGCTTTCGGTTCTAGAGCATCGGTAGGAGTGTCGTACCACAGGTCAACAATACAATCATACAATTTAAAACACCATGAAATACACACCAAATTGCGAATGCATCCTCGTTTCCGCCGATGAAATTTATGCACACATAAAACATCAAGAACTAAATTTAAACCAGTGATAAACAAGCACTATACTGGAACATAGCCACTAATGTAAACATAAATCAGTGTCCATGGCTACGGGGGGGAAGAGGGAGAGGAAACAAAAAGTTGTAGCAAGGAACAATGATGGTGGCGAACTTGTGATACTAAGTCAAATACCGATACGAACCATGTGTGCTGATCGTGGGATAACAGTCGTGGTCCAAAACTGACTCCATTTACTAATGTTTTGAGGTGACCATTATCTCTGGTCGTGTCGAACATCTCAACAGCAGAATTACGGTTGGTTCCGGCGTGATCTATGGCCCCGTGGCTCCCGATCATGTGCTCCCCAGTGGTTGATAGGCCCGTTTTAATCGTGCATCACCTACATCTTCATATAATCGTCCCCTCATTGGACATTTAGTTTCTCCGATATAAAATTCACATGGGCATGAAATTTTACAAACAACATTTTTCCTAGTGCATCTTTATCTAACCAGTTTTTACAAGTGTAACATACTTTCCTGCCCGAGGAACACGGAGGATTTTCGAGGACTGATCTGACCAGCTAAGATATTATGTAGTGTAAATCCCAATATTGTTTTCAAAACATTGCATTCATCATTTGTCTACATTCCCGAAACTGAGGGTGTCCCTGCCGTATATTCGCATCAGTTTCTGCAACAGCCTAGCGTTTGCTTGGATCGGTGTTACTTAAGTTAGTAATGATAATACGCACGGGTCACGTGACCTCACGGGGTAAGATGGAACGCTACATGATGCCATCCGTGGTCGGGATCATGCCTGACGAGGCAGATACTCCCTTGACAATAAGAAAACATAGAACCCCTAATTCCAGGTGAAGTAACTAATTTCAAACGCAATTTGGCTCAGATTAGACGAGCCACAAAATACTCACTCAAGAGGTGATACTGCATGACCTTCCGCCACGGGAGAGGAGTGGCGTCCTGTACCCACCCAACAGCAGGGTGGCCGACACCGCCTATCCTCACTCAGGAGGTGATACAGCATGACCTGACACGGGAGAGGAGTGGCGTCCTGTACTCACCCAACAGCAGGGTAGCCGACACCGCCTGTCCTCACTCAGGAGGTGACACAGCATGACCTGACACGGGAGAGGAGTGGCGTCCTGTACTCACCCAACAGCAGGGTAGCCGACACCGCCTATCCTCACTCCGGAGGTGATACAGCATGGCCTGCCACGGGAGCAGGAGCGGCGTCCTGTACTCACCCAACAGCAGGGTAACCGGCACCGACGGCACTCACCCAGGAGCTTGGACAGCCCTTCTCGTAGAGCTGTCGCAGCGTCTGGCAGGGCGCCGCGTCCTCGGCGTGCGCGTCCAGACAAGCCCAGAACTGGTCGCGCGCGTCCCAGCACACCTGGCGCGCCGCCTTGTTGGGGAACGACATGCCGCCACCGACTCGGGTCACGACTGGAACACGCAGGCGTGAGTGTGAGTCGAGCGCAGCTTGGTGCACGCACGGACAGGCAGACGGTCCGATCAGCGCGGTCCGGTGTGCGACGCCGATGAAGATATGGCACCACCTGCGGCAGCACGTTACTTCACGTTCGTATCTCTTTTCAGGCGGGGAAGGATGTTCAATCCGGCGCAGTTATGTGCAAAAAGGCGCATGGGATCGAAACGCTGGCAAAAAGCCACATAACCTACAGCTTTTGTTCGTGAGTATTTTTCGGAGTTTTTTTTCTTGGATTTCGGGATTGGGCACGAAGTGGTACCTTGCATTACATAAGGAGCTAAGTTCCTTCTCACGCGTTTTAGAAGCGAATACCACAAACAGCTGGACATTGCTTTCCATTGTATTGAGAACATGGTATCGAGGATACGTTTATCGTCAATGGTATTATATCAGAATAATTTGGCTGCCCAACTGGCTATGTTTCACAAATAGCTGCCCATGTGAGGAGTTCATAGTTTGTTCACACCATTTAAAAGCTTTAGAAATGGTATGCAGTTATGTGCTTTCTTTCTTCCTTGACACAAAATACTGAACTAGAACCATTTGGTATTGTTTCTCTAGGATGAAACATCAGGCTGTTGTAACACTTTTTTCGTCATGTCTGAACGGATCAACCAGCTTTAGTTACTGGAGTGCCAAGAACGAACCTCAGCAAACTCTTGGCCAGCCCTATAGTTTTTGGTCTAGGTACTTTTGTTGTTACACCGGTTTTATTTTAGCATATTGACTCGTTAGTTAGTCATTTGGGCTTTAGGGCGCTTCGACCAGAATTGATCATTCGCACACATTGGCTCAGTGGTGTAGCTTTACTGAAATGAAGCTTGCATTTTCTTCAAGCCCAAAAATAAGTTTACATTTTCTACGATAAAGACTTCTTTATCGCAAGTTCTTTTTATTGCGCCGGCAAAATTTTTCACGAATGCCATAATAGATGTTTTCTTTTTCATAAAGAAGAAGTGGTGGGAATAGGTGTAGTGAAGATTGAATGGCATAATTGCCGTGAGTCCGCCTGAACCCTGGCCGGGCCGGGGGCTTTAGAGAGCCTCCCTCAGGTATTTCCGTGATAGCGGCCGAATGAGCAGACGGAGACACGCAATTTTCAATAGCTTCTGATACATACGAGGTCAAGGTTACTGACTTGCGGTCAGATCAATTCCCGTCCTTTTCTACCGTGTTATGTGGGGAAAAATGAATTTCAAGATAATATTCACGCCGCAAATGATAACAGCATGTACTAAGCATTCGGGCTAGTTGATGTGTCAAAGGTTAATGACTTAAGATCAGGTCACTTATTGTGTATATTCCACACAATGCCATCTTATGCAAAATGTTGCTATTCCCTGCCAAGTAATACCTCAATTCGGTTTCAGCGCCGCCTGTGTCGTGCGACATGACATTGGATGGCCAACGAATGACCTGAGATGACCTGCCTTCATGTGATATGACCTTATCTGATCTGATTTGACATTTCCTTGGAACTTACTTTCCAGGCAATGCACACGTGGCGAAGGCTGACGATATCGTTTTAGGAATCCATGCATTGTCCTGGCGCAACCTGATCAGGTCACGAGGTCACCAGCTTTACAGTGTATGCTTCAGTATCATATCAGTGATTCTTTGAACATAATTATTTATACTTCAAAAGTGATGTTCCGGGGATATCCAAGCTTGAACTTACTTAACCTGACCATATGGCATGACCTGACCTGACCTAAGGATTTCGTATGTCAATCAGATACAATCATTTTGCTTCAATGGTTCTGTTGAGAGGACCGATACATATGCATCAATAATTTCCAGGTCATTCCCCAAGGTGAATGCCATGCATGACCTACCCCAGTCCTGGCCCTTTTCACTATGATCAATATAAATACATTTGCCCATGCTAATTCTTGAAAAACAATGTCGAAAGAAAACAAACCGCCTTTTTACAATTTCCAGGGGTCTAAGTCGAGTTCCGTATACTGACCTGATATATCCTCTGGTGACCTCATCAGCCAACATGCAAATCTAAGGTATGCTTCAGACTCTGCATGGCCAGAGCTTTCAAATGGTGAATTGCATTTTATCCTAGTTAACTTAAGTAGATCGAAAGTTAGACGGGTGGCGGCTTTCAGGAGCTCCGGGCCTGGCGATGGTGGATGTTCCGGTAGGGGCATGGCGAGGATTAATTTCTCGCTGTATTTTTGTTATAATATTACGCGTGAAGTAGTTAATACCTGCCGAAATGCTCAGTGAAATTACAACTTACCACTTAATACGACAGAAGGGATACAATTACTGTTCTCAAGCTGACAAAACCTACGGCTTATACAGGTATCAATCACTGGTTAGATCAAGCCTCGGAGCGTTTATATTCAAATGTAGATATGCAATCAGTAGAGTTTTCTTGATGCAATGAAAAGGAATGGAGCAAACCGAACCGAAAAGATGGCTAAGTATCATCAGAAATACAGACCAAACGCCCTGCATTGTCAGACCATGAGTTGGTAACAATATGATCCAATCAGACATTTTAATTTCGCATGGGACAGGAGATGGGCTTGAGGAATGGCAACATATTCGAACACAACTCTTCTCACACCTGGGGAACCAGACTAACCCTGGTTCTCATCTTACGAGGGAGGCGTGAGTTGAGATCACACCCCTTGGCTTCTGGGCCTCAGATGGCGAGACTTTATCGCGACTGTGAACTTCAACTGCACCCTGTTTCCCCGATGTTGGTAAGCATTGTTCCAATGGTATATGGGGAACGGTTTATGGAAATTGTGCATAAGACACATTAGGCAGACTCCGTGTACCGCCTGTGTGACAGTGGGAGTGGCTTAGCCTAAAAAGCTCAGCACCTACAGCCTCCCGAACACCTCCCCGAATTTGTATGCCACTATAGGACAAATTATAATTCAAAAACAAGATTATCCTACCTCAAATTATCCACCCTATTTTAAATACATTCAATGAGTGACTTCCTAGAAAACCAGCGGGAAACATTCCATTGATCGACCACCCTTTCACTGAAAATTTGTTGGCGTTTAACTGTCCAATGCCCGCAAACCCTTCTACAAGTGAAGGCAAATTGCTAGCAGTGCTGTCCCCCAGATAATCATCAATATAAGTTGGTATTTTCACTATAAGCTCAATACATTTATAAACATGATACAGATGATGGGACCATTCACTTCCGGGGTATCCGCTGGTCCTTAAACAGTGTCCACCGAGTCCACGCACCTGTGCCTGCCCGCCGCTGGTGCGTGTACAGTTGGCGCGTGAACGTCACCGACGCCTGTAAGTGGCGCGAACGTACCGCCTACCACGTACCGCGTACCGCGCACCAGAGACACGAACCGCCGCCGGCACACACCACCGCCCAGCCAGAACTGGCGGTCACCATCCAGGCCAGCCGCAGCGCCACCGGTCGTCCAGACCGAAATACACCCCCGGCGTATTTATAGTCGATCGGAAGCCAGGGGGCACCACCAGCGACCCCTGCACCGGCTGTCACATGGAGACTAACTGCCTGTCAAGTGGTGACTGTCTGTCACATGGAGATTAACTGCCTGTCAAGTGGTGACTGTCTGTCACCTGGAGACTAACACTGCCTATCAAGCAGACTCTCTGCCACACAGAGACTAATGGACTCTCAAGCAGTGACTGTCTGTCACATGAAGACTAACTGCCCATCAAGCAGAGACTGTGTCACATGGAGACTAACTGCCTGTCATGTGGTGACTGTCTGTCACATGAAGACTAACTGCCTGTCAAGTGGCAACTGGTAGGGGTGGCTATTGGGTTTTACTACATATCAACTGTTGAGTCATGTAGTGTCACCAATTTCCCATGCTGATTAGTCATGGGCAAAGACAAGTGGCAACTGTCTGCCACTTGGAGATTAACTGTCTGTCACATGGAGACTAACTGCCTGTCAAGCAGTGACTGTTTGTCACATGGAGACTAACTGCCTGTCAAGTGGTGACTGTCTGTCACATGGAGACTAACTGCCTGCCAAGTGGCAACTGTCATATGGAGACTAACTGCTTGTCAAGTGGCAGGCAGTTACTTTTGTACTTTATGGATTGATTGAGCACAATACTTCTGTACTTTGTGTGTGATGAATTCTCATATTCTTCAAATAGGCACAAGGTTTATGGACATGATTAAGATGATGTGATCACCCATTTCCTCTGCAAATGCTTACTTGAAAGTTAGGAAGCAAAATAACCCCAAAAGGAGGCTTTGAGTTAGGTAACATAGCAGGAAAAATTATATATAAGAAAATGTAACAATCTAGCATAACCTAGTGTAACCTCACTGTTAAGAAAAAAGGAAAATGTAATGTTGAACAATTTTTGTTTGACAAATTTTTCAAACCAAAACATCATCTCCCAATCTAACCTAACCTAGTCCAGTCTGCTTTTAAAGAAGAGTCCCAACTTCTTGGAGTTAATATTTCCTTCTGTTTACTGGCCACTTTCCAAAGTTTTCTGACTAAAAAAGGAATCATAACCAAAACCTAACTCCTTTGTTCACTTTATGGAGGTAAAAATGTGTGTAAAATTTGTCTTGTGAACTGCACAAAGGAGAACAATACTCAAAATAGCACCCAAAATGTCTTCGGAGTTAGGTAATATAAGGGAAGAGGGGTGTCCCAAACACTCAAGACATTATGCAACAAATAGCTCTACTGCTGCTTCTGTATGGCTGAACCAGCAATTGTATTGTGTTTACTGAATGCAAAAATGAACAAGCTATCCATATTCAAACAGTTCCTTTCAATGAAAATCATCTAACTAACCACTTGCAAAGAGCAACTTTAAAACATATAATAATTTCATAGTGGTGTACCATATCTGAACATAAAAATGTTGTGCAGGTTGCAGGATTACTTCACTGTAGCTGTTGTGGTACAAGTTATTAGCAGCCACTAAAACAAATACTGGTGTAATTGCAAATAAAACTATCCGAGCAAATTTCCTTATGGTTTTCTTTAGCCAACTGTTCTCAGAAGCCCAGAAATGGTGCTCGCTCTCTTCGCCAGCTCCATACACAAAGAATCGGCAAAAGTGTGCAAACCGATCTTCATATTTTGGTAGAGAAAGGCCATCATTGATGAATACTGCCACCTTTTTGTTATCTATGTGCTGAACGTGACACAGGAGATGTCCAAATGTAGGTGTTCAGGAAATAGAATGTGTTCAGATACCCCTCTTCCCCCCACCATAAAAATAACCTTTACAGAAATGTAGCAACCTAATCTGCTTTGGAAGAAAACAAAGTTTTCCAACTAAAACAGGAATCCTAACCAAAATCTAACCCCTTTGTTTGCTATATGGAGGTACAGTGTGCAACTTATCTCGTGCACACCCTAAAACAATAATAAACCATCATGGTTTTGGAATTCCTGGATTTTTTTTCTCAATGCAGTGCTTAGGATTATGATTAAGATGACGTGACCAGTTAGGCATTTCCCCTGCAAATGCTGGCTTTTCAGTTGGCATAAAAATAACACCAAAAATTCACTTGGAGGTAAGTAATATAGCAGAAAAATTGCAATGCCAAAAAATGAAATGTTTCATAACCTAACCTAACTTAGCTTAATCTCCCTGTTCAGATGGTCACTGCATAGCCAACGCAGTTGATGTACCCCTAAACCCAAATACCAACAGCCTCAGTTAAGGAAACAAATTTAGAAAAAAGTCTAAACATGTTTTCCAAATTTTCAAAATTAAAAACCTAACACACCCAGCCTAGTCTAACCTGCTTTTGAAGAAAAAAATAAATTCCTCTCAAAAGTTCCCACATGAAAGCATCCCATGACAACTAATTAGCAGATGCCATATTAGCTCTGTATTGTAGTATGATTGATTTCATATTGACTCTGGGGATGTTGTCGGCACTGGACGTTTTGTAAGCCTTATCCACGGTTGTTACCCATCTTACCAAAGTCGATTAGAAATACGACAGCATGCGCCAGCAACTACTCGACTAATCAACAGCACATTTCTTCGATACATCTGGCGATATCAATCGTCGAAGGTGCGTTAGAATTGGAACCAAAACTCGAAGTGCTGTACATTTGGAACCTAGGAAATATAAATGAACATGCGATTGCATCTGACATTATGGCATCAATGAAGATCATTTTATATAATAATTTACACCTAGAGAATGATACATCAAACAGCTGATTGATAAGCAACTGTCTAAAATGAAACCGGACGAACTGATGTTTCCATGACAACCATGCACACACCAGAATGTAGCCAAACGTGCCCGATCTCTTCGTGCGGGGATACGATTGGTGGAAATTTCTCAGTTCTGGTGATTAATGGCGAGAGCATAGCAAAAGTGGAATTTTGTGAAGGCATTTAACGTGGGAGTTTAGGTAGGAAGTCGCGAGGGGCATATGACGTAGGGATCAGGCAATACATTCCCTGGAAGTGAGGTGAGTTAGCTTCCCGGAAGGCGGGGCAGAGGGCATTTTTGTTTTGCTTCATTTAAATTAATTAAGCTCTCTATGAAATCAGCACCAATTTCAGCATTACTGGGGGCTCATGCAGAAGGTGCACTGCTTGGTCAAATCTCAGTGTGTTACGAAAACCTGATGTGATGTCAACGCCTCGCGTCCCCACCGGCGGATCTAGGGGGTGAGATACAGAGGCGATAATCCCCCCCCCCCCCCAAGTGATGATAGTCCCCCAATTTTACCGAAATTTTGCTCCCAGGTAACATTTTTTTCGAAATCTGTAAGCATTTGAAAGATAAGTACTGTCTTGGGCAGACAACAATTTAAGCTGTTCAAATCTGAAGAGTTCAAAACCGGGTATTTTTAATTGCCTCCCTTTCCAAACTGGTCAAAATTCAGGATTCCGGATCCGCCCCTGCGGAGAGCCTTAGGAGCATTGGCGCCAAATGACGTAAGGAATATTTTCTGATGTGCATTTGGTAATAATTTTGTTCTTAGAATATCCTCGTGTCTTATACATGCAAACACGCGCGCAGTGAGCCGACGATCGGCGCAGTGGTGTTGGTGGTCGAACGCCGACAGCCCTTCCAGCCAGTAAGACGATGCGGATGCGTCGCTCCATAACCTCGCAAAGAACCACACTAAATTTCGATGATGGGGTAGAACAAATTTCAAACATAAGACTTAGTTGAGGGGAGGGGCGACCGCCTATAAAATTTGTTGAGCGGAGATATACTCGAGCCTGTCACAGGCGCGCCTGTTCTTCCCGGAGGGGCGCCTTTGACTGAAAACTTCGTTGAGCGAAGTGCAGTCACTGCACTCGACCGTCTGGTCGAGTGCATGGAGGGGCGCCACACCTCCATCGAGATACGCCAAGAAGGTGGTCGCGCCTTCGCCCCTCCCCTTGGATCCATCCCTGTTGAGTACCAGTATCTTCTTCAAAATATTCGCAGCGTGTTCCACGCATATAATTTAGCAGAGTTCCTGCGCTGGCACAGCGCTCCACGCCGCACTACCAACTGATGCCGCACTTACTTCCATAGGTTGACGATAATGTAACTGCTACCACCAAGAGCGGTATTCCGCTCGTCCCTGTACATGCACCAAAGGAGCTCCCTAGCTGGAATGTGCTGATGAATTGGAGTTTAGGGGCGCGTCGACTGCCAAGGTCATTCTGCGCCCAAAATAATCTGACTGTTGTCACTCCCTGTCCAGAACCATAAATAATGCTGTAATGTGGTGTTGTGACCTCAGGCGAGAACGCGCCGTTAATGATGTCGGAATCGGGCAACATCGTCACCCCCTGGGAGACAGAAGCATACGTAGAGTCTCTGGAGTGTGTCAACATAGAAGATGTTGGTTCAGCAAAATGGATGACCCTTCATGAGCGACTCGAGTCTCTCAACATGCAGGCAGTGCTGGAGGCGCAGGGTCAGAAGGAGGAGTACGTCAAAGACCTCTTCATCTCTCGCGATAAAGTGTCGTTTCTCGTCAAAGAGCTCATCCTAACCGAAGTGTGGAGGGACATGATATTTCCCGAAATTCTTCAGACGGATGAGAAGCCGAAAACGTCGATCGGCATTTACATTGTGCTGCACCACGAAGTGACGGTGCTGACGCTACTGGAGGTGATCTCATTCCGCCTTCGGTCGAGTCCCAGCTCCGACTCGGCCCTCGAGTGCGTCGGCGACCTGGTGCTCGATCTGATAGACTACTGTTACCGCGCGCTCGTCCACCTGCTCGGCCATCCGCACATCCAGCTCGAGCACGAGGCCCTGGATGAGCCGTCGACCGAGACGACGCTGCGGAGGCAGCGGGACGACTTCCGCTTCGTGGAGGCGATGCAGGCGGTGGCGCTGCTGCAATACATCTGCGAGGAGCTGTCGCAGCTGACGGTGTCGGCGGCGTCACGACTGCTGCGCCAGCACGACCTGCCGCTGCTTCTGGTGCAGCTGCTTGACGAGCGGCCGTGGCGGCGCACCAGCGCCGCCGGCCGCCCCCAGAAGTACGACGGTCGCAGCTGGGTGGCATCGCCCAGAGACGACCTGGCCGTCGCCAAGGTCGAGGGCCAGGTGTGGCTGACGCTGGTGCACGTGCTGATGAACCGTGAACACCTGTCGCTGTACGAGATCTCGGAGTACCGGCGTAGCCAGCTGGTGCGACTGCAGACCCACTTGACCGACGCACTACTGGACCAGGTGCCGCCGCTGGTGCCGCTCCGGCAGTGGGTGGTCCACCTCTCGCTGTCAGCGGCGCCACCGCCGCGTACCAGTGTCATCATCGAGACGGTCCCCGAGGCGCGGGAGACGCTGCTGGCGCGGCACGCCGGCAACTGGGCCAAACTGGCGCGACTTCAGCTGGAGAAACACTTCAGCGCCGACCAGGCCGCCATGCAGGGCCAGGCGCGCCGGCTGGCGGCTCTGTACGACCTGGACAAGCTGGCGCCGCTGCTCTCCGAGCCGACCAAGTGCGGCAGCTGTGGGGACGCGGCCACCAAGAAGTGTTCGCAATGCAAGTCTGTGTGGTACTGCGGTCGGCAATGTCAGGTCCAGCACTGGCCACAGCACAAGCCGCACTGTCATCAGGACTGATGGAAGCACGGAACGAGCCGTCTTTGCAGCGTGGTGCACTCTAGTATGATGCTCGAAGTTGATGTTTATAGCTATGTATTGTCCGGCGAGGGTTTCATGTTTCTGCCTTTGCACCTCAAAATAAAGCCACCTAAGATACTTTGAATTTTATCTATATCCGATCTGGATTCTTTCGGTGTAGATAATCTTAGTGTTTACAAGTGACAGAGAGATGAATCAAGCAAGACATGGACGACATGAACATCTTAGAAAGTCGAATTACAACCGACATGACAGATATTTGCAGTCGGCTTCAGGTTTCACTACATTCACATTACTCAAAGGCAATGCAAAAACGGCATGCATTACCAAACATCCGCGAAATAAAATGCAGCTGAAGCTTTCTAAAAAAGGAAGAATATTGGGCTCACCATAAATGACGACTTCGAACGTTTATTTACATCTCAGATTGCAAAACATTTTGCATAAATCTGACGCCTTGCTCTACATGAATATGGGCACCATTCTTGTGGAACAACTTAGTCCGACAAAGGATACCAACATAGACAATATATATATATATGCATGTTCATTTATACACAATGTCCATCTTGACAAAGTGTTGTTTATTACTCCATTGGGAGAGGCCACTATGTGTATTTTACTGAGATATTGCGATGAAAAAAACTAAGATGCAATCATCAAGCAGCCAAATTTGCAGCGAATCCTGTTCATGTATAGCTAGTGAGAATACGATGAATTCGTACTTGCAGCTCGAGCGGAATTACATGAAGCTTATTGTCCAAAGATGGGACAGGGCTTTATCCAGGGCAGACTTGCCACTCGACCGCATTACAATGGCGAGCTGGTACCATTTAACAGCACTGCGTAGGCAAAGCAATGGACGTGCTTAATGTGACGTGCACGTGGTGGCCGTGATGCCGATGGCTCAGCGGCGGCTGCCTGGGACTGGTGGCTACACACTCCATCCGTCAGTGCAGGAGGCAACGCTCCGTTAGTTAGTTAGTTATTTGGGTTCAGGGGCGCATCTACTAGAGGTCATGCAGCGGAGGCAACGCTCCGCTGTTGCCTTCGACTTGGCAGGGTCATGTTGGACTGCAGATCAGTGTCGACCGGATCGGCGTGCTGACGAAGCGATTCCCACACGTTCACGTCCTGCCGTAAGATGGGCTCCTGATGGCATGTTCGCGATAAGACACCACGGGGCGAGCTCAGGTGGGTGTGCGGTGTCTGGAGAACCAAGTGAAGGTCGCCGATGCCGACGCCACAGCAGGCGTCCGAGTCGGACCGGACCTGGTGGGAACGGCGTGCTGCAGGTCGAGAGACCACCTGCTCGTGCCTGCTCGTCCCGCCGCCAGACTTCAGATGACGTTCTTCCTGACGGCGCGCGGTTGCACGGCCACGCGCACCGCCTGGCACAGCTCGATCACCCAGTCGTCTGGCCGCAGCACCTTGCAGCCGGGCTCCTTGACGTCCAGCACGACCGAGATCTCCACCTCGCCGTCCTCCGACCACACCTGGTGGCTGACCAGCACCGTGGTGCGCAGCCGGTAGCCGTTGCCGTCGTCCAGCCGGCGGAAGTCGGTGTCGCGCGGCACGATCAGCTGGGCGCGCTGGTCCGGGTACAGCACGCGGATGCGCACCTGGCTCACGTCCGGCACGTGTTGCAGCTCGCAGTCGAGCGGGATGCCCAGCACGAGGCCGGCGGTGAACAGCTGCGGCTGCTCCGTCTCCTGCTTCGGCTCGTACATGACCACTGTGGCCTGCTGCAGCGGCGAGTGCAGCTGCAGCGGCGGCACGGCCATCTCGCTCAGCAGCGGCGCCACCACGCGCGCCATTGCGCCCGCCTTGCGCTCCTCGAGCGCCTCCAGGCCGCGCACCAGCGCCTCGACGAAGCCGTCGAACGGCTGCCCGGTCTCGACCAGGTGGCGCTCGAGCTGCTGCGCCTGCTCCAGGAAGTACTCGCCGAGCGCCAGCGCCGAGCCGGTGCGGCCGCGCACCTGCAGCACCAGCCGCAGCGCCAGTAGGCGCAGCCTCAGCTGGTGGACGGCGGCCGCCTCGTCGGCGGCCAGCCCGCCGAAGCGGTGCCGCAGCTGCAGCGTCAGCGCCGTCAGCGAGCCGGCCGCCGCCGTCAGTCGGCCGGAGCCGACGGCGCCGGCGCCGCGCCAGCTGGCGTCCGACGTCACCTGGCCGAACAGCAGCTGGCAGCGGATGTAGGCCGACGCGAACTGGGCGCGCGCCGACAGCGCGCCGTCCATCTGCGCCAGTCGGTCGAGATCTCGGCGGCACTGCTGCAGCACGCCGGCCGAGCCGGCCGCGGCGGCGGCGCGCCGCAGCACGCTTTGCAGAAAGTTGGCGCCGTTGTTGTGCGCGTCGCCGGCGGCCGGCTGCGCGGCCGGCTGGCCGGGCAGCTGCGCCGGCACAAGGTGCGGCAGCGTGTCGCGCAGGTACATGAAGTGGCGCCGCGTGCTGTCGTCGAGCAGCGCCATCATGGCCGGCGAGCCGGCCGCCGCGTTCATCACCAGCAGCAGGATGCAGATGTAGGCCGGGTCCTGCACATCCGGCTCCGGCAGCTGGAAGTACGGGTGGATGTTGAGCAGGCCGGGCACCAGCGGCAGCACCAGGTCCGGGTGCGACAGGCCCATGCGCTGGAAACAGCGCCACAGACTGCGCTTGTCCTGCGGGTAGCGCTTCAGGTTTTTCAGCAGCTTCTCGATGCACAGCCGGAGCGAGTCGGTGTTGCCCAGCCGGCAGTCGCCGAGCATGCGGTGCATGCCCTCGCGCGTGTCGATCGAGTACACCTCGAGCACGGCCAGCATCTCGTCCAGCTGGTCCTCGCGCAGCGTGATGAGCCGGCCGATGCGCGACAGCGAGTCGACCGCGTGCAGGCGCACCTCGGCGATCTCGTCGTTGAACATGTCCACGATGAAGTCGAGGCTGAGCTGGGCGAAGTGCGGCCGCAGCATGGCCAGCTCCGTCATCGAGTGCAGCGCCGCGGTGCGCACCTCCAGGAACTCGTCCTCCAGGCCGTGCACGAACGCGCCGCACGCGCCCGAGCTCATCAGGCTCACCGTGTCGGCGCGCAGCTGCTCCTTGGGGTAGTCCTCGCCCCACTTCTTGCCCGACGACCACTCGCCGGTGAGCACCAGGTTGCGCTGCCGCTCGTGGCCCGACTTCTTGCGGCGCATGTTCGACATCAGCTTCTTGTCGAGCGTCTGCTCCACGAAGCGCGTCGACACGTGCGTCATGGTGCCGAGCAGCGTGGCCGCCTGCACGCGCACGCGCACGCCCAGGTCGTTGATGGCCGAGCAGACGTGGCCGAACGCGTCGTCGGCCAGCCGCAGCGTCTGGTCCGAGTCGGTCAGCCGCACCGGGTGCTCCGGGTAGGCGGCGGCCAGCACGTGCACCAGCCGCAGCGCCACCTCGCGCACCGTCTCGTAGTGGTCGCCGAGCGCCGGCAGCACGTCGGCGTACAGCGACACGCTCAGTGCCAGGCCGCGCTCGTGCAGCGCCAGCAGTGCGCGCAGCGCCGCCGAGCGCACGCGCGGGTCCTGCGCGCGCGTTGCGTCGCCCAGCCGGCGCACGTCGGCGTCGGCTGGCGCGCTGGTCGGCAGCAGGTGGCCGAGCAGCGTCAGGGCGCGGCCGCGCACCACGTGACTGTCGTCGGAGAGGCGGCTCCGGGCGGCCGCCACCAGGCGCGCCGTCAGCCGGCCGTCCTGCTCCACAAGCCGGCCCAGCTGAGTCATGGTGGCCAGACACTGCGCCGCCACCGAGTGCGACGGCTCCTTCTCCAGCAGGGCCGCCAGCTCGTCGGCGGTGGCGGCCGCGTGCGCGCGCTCGCCGGCCGCCTGCAGCAAGTCGCCCATCAGCCGGAGCACGGTGCTGCGCACGGCCGCCTCCTGCTCTCTGCTGAACACCTCCAGCAGCCGGCGCACCACGCCCGGCACGTCATCCACCTGCGGCACAGAGGAGCTCACAGACGGCGGGCCACACCACACGACACCACACATCAGCACCGCACAGACGGCAGGTTACACCACACGACACCACACATCAGCACCGCACAGACGGCAGGTCACACCACACGATACCACACATCAGCACCGCACAGACGGCAGGTCACACCACACGACACTACACATCAGCACGGCACAGACGGCAGGTCACACCACACGACACCACACATCAGCACCGCACAGATGGCAGGTCACACCACACGACACCACACATTAGCACCGCACAGACGGCAGGTCACACCACACGACACTACACATCAGCACCGCACAGACGGCAGGTCACACCACACGACACCACACATCAGTACCGCACAGATGGCAGGTCACACCACACGACACCACACATTGGCACCGCACAGACGGCAGGTCACACCACACGACACTACACATCAGCACCGCACATATGGCAGGTCACACCACATGACACCACACATCAGCACCGTACAGATGGCAGATCACACCACACGACACCACACCACACATCAGCACTTTCCAGATGGTGAACTTCACCACACCATGGCTGAAAACATGGTATTGTACTGGATGTGTCATTTAGAACATTACTCTCTCCGGAAAACAATCCACTCATTAATTTGCGAAACGATTAAATGGAGCTGTTCGAAACTGACTGGACACTTATCGTTGTTTGAGAAACATGCTCGAAGCTGACTGGAGGGTGCCAAAAATGAACGATTGATGTCAAACAGAAGCAAATTATTCTCTCCAACTTGCCATACACAAATTTCCTCCCGAAATCCAAAATGATCAATCATAAACCAAAACATGCACCACAAAGCATCTCTGAGATAGTGAACCACACCACACAACATATTATCACCTCACAGACAACAGACCGAACACACATCAGCAGCGGACGGTGGACCTCACCACACATCAGCACCTTACAGATGGTGGACCACACCACACCACACATCAACACCTTACAGATGGTGGACCACACCACACCACGTATCAGCACCTTACAGATGGTAGACCACACAACTCATCAGCACCTTACAGGTGGTAGACTACAACACACATCAGCACCTTACAGATGGTGGACTACACCACACCACACCACACATCAGCACCTTACAGATGATGGACCACACCACACCACATATCAACACCTTACAGATGGTAGACCACACAACTCATCAGCACCTTACAGGTGGTAGACTACAACACACATCAGCACCTTACAGATGGTGGACAACACCACACCACACCACACATCAGCACCTTACAGATGGTGGACCACACCACACCACATATCAACACCTTACAGATGGTAGACCACACCACACCACATATCAACACCTTACAGATGGTAGACCACACAACTCATCAGCACCTTACAGGTGGTAGACTACAACACACATCAGCACCTTACAGATGGTGGACAACACCACACATCAGCACCTTACAGATGGTGGACCACACCACACCACATATCAACACCTTACAGATGGTAGACCACACAACTCATCAGCACCTTACAGGTGGTAGACTACAACACACATCAGCACCTTACAGATGGTAGACCACACCACACCACATATCAACACCTTACAGATGGTAGACCACACAACTCATCAGCACCTTACAGGTGGTAGACTACAACACACATCAGCACCTTACAGATGGTGGACAACATCACACATCAGCACCTTACAGATGGTGGACCACACCACACCACATATCAACACCTTACAGATGGTAGACCACACAACTCATCAGCACCTTACAGGTGGTAGACTGCAACACACATCAGCACCTTACAGATGGTAGACCACACCACACCGCATATCAACACCTTACAGATGGTAGACCACACAACTCATCAGCACCTTACAGGTGGTAGACTACAACACACATCAGCACCTTACAGATGGTGGACAACACCACACCACACCACACATCAACACCTTACAGATGGTGGACCACACCACACCACATATCAACACCTTACAGATGGTAGACCACACCACACCACATATCAACACCTTACAGATGGTAGACCACACAACTCATCAGCACCTTACAGGTGGCAGACTACAACACACATCAGCACCTTACAGATGGTAGACCACACCACACCACATATCAACACCTTACAGATGGTAGACCACACAACTCATCAGCACCTTACAGGTGGTAGACTACAACACACATCAGCACCTTACAGATGGTAGACCACACCACACCACATATCAACACCTTACAGATGGTAGACCACACAACTCATCAGCACCTTACAGGTGGTAGACTACAACACACATCAGCACCTTACAGATGGTAGACCACACCACACCACATATCAACACCTTACAGATGGTAGACCACACAACTCATCAGCACCTTACAGGTGGTAGACTACAACACACATCAGCACCTTACAGATGGTGGACAACACCACACATCAGCACCTTACAGATGGTGGACCACACCACACCACATATCAACACCTTACAGATGGTAGACCACAACACACATCAACACCTTACAGGTGGTAGACCACAACACACATCAGCACCTTACAGATGGTAGACAACACCACACATCAGCACCTTACAGTCAGCAGGCCACACCATGCCACACAGCCACCCAGCGGAGCGCCTACCTGTGCCGGACTGAGCTCGGCCAGGCTGGTGAGCGCCTGCAGGATGTCCTGGCTGGTGGTGGCGCGCTGCAGAATCTGCAGGTAGCCGTCCGCCTGCGTGGACGACTGCTCCGGCTTCCTGGTGAGGCGCACGCGTTTGCTGGACGGGCCGGGCTGTGACTCTGTCACCGTGACCGTCTGGCTGTACTCGGCCAGCGCCCGCTTCTTCAGAACGGCCGGCATGTCTGCCGCACGGTCAGCACGTGGTGGTGAGTGGTCGCCCGCCACGGGGCTGACTGGCAGCGCTGGGATATATCAGGGCCACAGGTGGCAACACATGGATTCCACACATTGTTGAACACCGGAGAACCGCTCCTCCGAACATAAATGCCGGCACATTGTGGTGTTGTGTACAACACTGCAGCACGTGTTTGCAAGCAACATGGCCTGAAATAACAGGATGTGCATTGAAAATGAATATTTTTACCACACATAATTTATGTACTTCTAGGTGATTTATAACCATATTATCGACCTATCGACCTTGTTATGGACTATATTATCCTGGCGTCTATGGATACAAGTGTGTTATGCTTCTAGCCCACCCAAGGAACAACACAAAAAAGTTGCATCATTGTATAAGACTCCAGCCATGACATGCACAGTAGGCACATCAAATTAAGCTCTTATATGGTCAGTTATAACTTTTTGTGTTGTGAAATTAAGGGGAACATTCCACTAACTGAATACTAAATTGGCATTCTTACGTAACACGTTCTTTTATATTGAACTTCTGGATGTATGTTTACATACAGGGTAGGTAAAATAGTGGTTAAACTGGTAAAAAGCTAGCTAAAACTGGCAAAAACAATTCTTATCCTCAGGGTGAAATGGATGGCATAATTTCCATGCAACCTTGTATACATTAAAGCACTACATACATAGGTCTCAAACATATACTTGGACATGTGAATACAAACACGAACATCTTCTAATCACTGTTTTACATTGAAAAACAATCAAAGACAACACTAAAATGTTGGTCGTGTGGAATACCATCTATGAACATCTGGAGAAATGTCTAGAGAATCCATACTGCAAAGCATAACAATATCGACAAAATTTTAGTCATAAAGTCATAACATGTTCAGACTTAATAAGAGCCGCATTGGCCCATCTGAGTTAAGTCTGTAAATGGAAGATGCCATAACCCTGGCAAAAAGACACTCATCACCCAAACCAACACCACATCACTAATTCCAAAGAATACATCCACCAACATCTCACACACTCATCAATGCTACCTACCTTACCTATCCAACCCTATTCACTTCATCCCATGCAACAAATGTGGCTTGAGTGTCCTACCAATAATTTTCAAACTTCATCCATGCCTGCTTAAAGGGGCTTGTACAGTGCACAGCAGCTTAGCATAAATCTCACCCCATTCACAACTACTTAGAACTAAAAAAACAAGATATTGTTGCCTAAAATCAAATGTCCACCCTATTTATAAATACATTCAATGAGGATCTCCCCACAGCATCAGCAGGCAACCTATTCCACTGATGAACAATCCTTTGACTGAAGACCTGTTGCTGCTTATTTGTCCACCTTGATTTGTCTAACCTGAATTGATGACTGCTTTGTGATAGTCTAAATAGAGAGGCATCATTCAGATTGATCTGATCTAGTCCTTTAACACGCGCACTGGAGGGGGGGGGGCGAAATCCGCCCACCCCTCCGGTTTGTCGTACATAACTCCAGATGTTACCGGTTGATATACGCCATTTTTTGCGTACCTGCTTAGAAATGACCGGCGCGTCACTTAAAGCAAGAAAAATGGAAATCAGCCGAACATTTTTCGAGTTAGGGGCCGTTAAAGTAAAACAAAAATTCGTAGCGCCAGGCCACAAAAATCGGCGCTGATGCGCTTCCCGTATATCCGCAAAAGGAAGTGTTCTTGGCAACACTAGCGACTTTTTTTATGTATATTGATATGCTATATAGTTTCAAGGTCATGTTAGGTCACCGAAGTCAAGTCAGGTGAAGTTCATGACAGGTTAATGGAACCAAACTTGGTCAACTGTAATGTTGTCATAAATGCACTACTGTTTGTCATTGTGTACCTAAGCGTTTCCATACTTTATTAATGTACTTCACTCCTTCTTCGCGAAGCCGATTGCGCCGAGCTGCCCGACGGAGCAGTCGGGCGGGTGGCCCGGTTCCGGTTACTCGAACAGGTAACTGACCTGATAAAGTGCTGCTATATAGGTGACCTGAGATCAAATGTCGGGTCTAGCATCTGTATTGCATCATTAGTAAAGCCAAAACATCATTGGTGCCGATTTTGGAGCATTTAAACACAATCACAGCGATCTATAACAATGACAAGCCAAGCCACCCAAACAAATTTATTTATTGATTATTTGGGTTTAGGGGCGCGCCGACTACAGGGTCATTTGGCGCCCATAACTAGTTACTTGTTCAACTCGTCGCTATAGCTACGTTCCTGTACTGCGCGAATTCCTACCAGTGTAGCTTAGTGCTAACACCCCGGATAGAGTAAGACAATTTTGACAAATGTGACCTCATTTTACCTTGAAGATATTGACCTAAGGTCATGAAATTTACACACATTAGAGTTCACTGCCGTACCCATCCACCCTGCGAATTTCGTTCCTCCACCTTTAATAGGAGCCGAGATCTTAGGGGTGGGGGAGGGGGGGGCGGGATCCGCCCTCCCCCTCGAGTGCGAGTAATTTTCAGAGGCCCTCCAGGGTGCGTGTTAATGATTTTATACATTTGAATCATATCAGCCCTTAATCTTCTATACATCAGTGAGTACATATCTAATGCCATAAGCATTACCCCATATTCTTAGTTACCTAGTCCACTGATGAGTCTAGTGGCTTTGCACTGCACTCTTTCTAGTATATCTATATCGCTTTTCTAAGTAGGGGCTTCATGCCTGTGCAGAATACTCCAAGTGGGGGCATATATAGGTCATACATAAGTATTTTTTCATGATTTCCTTGTTTCACACTTACACTCACACCCACATTTCCTTTACTTCACATTCCTATTAATGACTACCAGTATTTTGATCGCCCCATTTCTAGGTGAGGTACATTGTTTTTTCTGCTTTAAGGCTATTTGAACACCAACACACCTGAGTCTCTGTCCTCTTCAATAATAACCCTGTTTATGTTTGGGCTGAGGCTGAATATCCCCATGAACAGTTTTAAAATGCCCAAAACGCCACATTCACCATGCTAAGAACTACCCAATTTTTGACATTATTTGACTGGAGCAGATTGGAGCAAGAGCCTGTTTTACAGCCGGAATTGAAGGATTTTTGCTGCCATTCAACAACAAGATAGAGCAGGCCTGGCATAATGTGGAGCATAAATTAGAATAAATCACTACTTTTAATTCTCACAACAGTTTCAATATCAAAATAGTTTTTGGTCAGTGGCATTGCTGAAATAAGCAGACTTAAACTTACAAATATCAGCAACTAACAACATGCTTTCCGATTGATGTAGAGACTGCACTCAGCTCTGCACCATATGGCAGCAGACATATGACTTCTAGATAACAAATGGGCATTATTGCTAAATTAGCAAGGGATGCATTTATAAGCCAAGTTATGGGGTAACAGTAGATGAAATGACAGCAAAAGTATACTTCATCAATTTCAACCAAGTATATTATACATCCACACTATGTATTACTCCCAACATGCTAAAGCAAACAAACAACAAATATTGCCACCACAACTCATGGCTCACACACCAACTGATTTGTTCCACTGCTGCATATTGGAGTGTGGTTTGGGAATATGTAATGCTTTCACAAAAAAATGATACTAAAAACACTCATCTAACATAATTTTCTGCCCACTACCAAACAATAATTGTTGGTAATGTAAAAACTGTAATAACCAACTGGGAGTTTGAAATCATTTATAATTCCTATTACATGCTTGGGTAATAGCTGGAATGTTTTAGCTGAAGTCAAGAATAACATGGAAGGATCTGAAGGAACTATAGACTGGGAGCAAATTGCTGCCTTAAAACCACATATGGAGTCAGTAACAGACTGTTCTTGATCCTGTGTCCATGCATGCCTTGCTTAAATGCATTGTCCATACATTTAAGCAATTCAAAGAACTTAACACTGATGTAAATCTGGTGGCATATAGGATAGGAGCTAAGTTCTTTAAATTGCTTGGACAACTACCTCTTAGACTATGCTCCTACCTGATGGCAAGTCTGTAGATCTCTCAGGGGATCAAAATCTCTATTTGTATCACATACTTTCAGATTGAATTGGGAAAATGACACGTTAACACTACCAGGTGGTGGTGGTGGATTTGTGCTTTAGGGCGCGTCGACTGCATTGGTCATTTTGCACCCATAACACTAGCAGGGAACCAAACCAGGTGTGGGGGGGGGTGGGGGTCCAGATACCAAGCACAATCAGGATCTCCAGCCATGCCTGATGGCCTTGCTCCAGTTGACTCAATAGACCTTAGGCGGTTTTACAGCGGCAATTTGCTCCCGTCTAGTTGCTTTTGATCCTTCCAAGTCATTCCTGGGTTCAACTAAAATGTTCAAGACATGAACTAAAAAAGTACATTGGAGAACATTTAATATTAAAAATAATTTGTTTCATCAATTTTCCCAGGTTTTTCGTTGACAAAAATGATTGCTTGGTGGTGGGAATATAAAAATTTTACACAGATTGTTTTTAGTATAATTTTCCTTAAACCATTTTATATTCCAAAACCCATACCCAATAGACGGCAGGTAACAAATCAGTCTGTGCACGAGCGTCCTACTCGTGGGGTGTGTAGTGAATATTTATTAGTTGTGTGGTGTGAGCATGTTGGGAGTATCAGGTATGGATTTATAAACTTGGTTGACATTGATTAAATATACTTTTGTTCTCATTTTATCCACAAATTCTAAGGAAGTTGGCTTATAACCACAGCCCTTGCTAATTTAACCAAAGCACCAATTTGTCAGCTGGCAATCATTCGTCTGCCAGATACCGTAGAACTGAGTGCAGTCTCCATGTAAATCAGAAGGCATATTTGAATTTGCTGATGTTCGTAAGTTTAATTCTACTTATTTCAGCAGCATCGATAGTAGAACGTATTTCGTTATTAAAACTGATGTGATAATTATATTTGGTGGTCACTTTTAATTTATGCAGATCATAATGCCATGTCTTCTCCCTCCATCTTGTTCCTGAGAACACATGACCTGAGAGCAAAAAGCTGCTGTAAAACTGCCTCTTGGCTCTAGTCAAAGAATGACAGGAATTTGGGTATCATTGCACTTTAAGGAATCCATGAGACAAGCTTTGAAACACATTTCACCTCCATGAAATAAACAAAGGGATTAGGCTTGGTTAGGATAGGCTAAGTTAGCCATGTATTTTAAGTTGGAAAATTATTTTAGATTTTCAATGACATTTTAGCAAAAAAATCAACTTTTCTTCATTAAAAAGAGATCAAGCTGGGTATGGTCAGGTCCAGACTGCAAAGTATAGCACTTTCAACCAGATATTTTTGGTGCTGGGCAGGTAGCCAGTGGTGCATCTGGTGTGTGGATGGTACCTGGTGAACCTGGTGATGGTACATGTTGAAATAAACCTTGAAATTGAAAACAAAAAGAAATCCATAATAATATGTCAGATTTACCGTCCGCCATGTTCCTCCCGTAGTGATTTCCATAGCGTGTTTGAGAAGGTACTAGACAGCCTAGAAAACAAAGGAAAACTTACTATTATAACTGGTGATTTTAACTATAACTTGCTGAATGCCAGAAATGATAAAAATAGCAAATCATTTCTAAACTTGCTCACTTCATATGGATTTTGGCCTGCTATAACAAAAGCCACTTGTGCACATAGTGCTGGAATGGCTTTGCTTGACAATATATTTATAAATGATTTCTCCTATATCTGCTCTTCTGGAATATTGCTTGAGGACTTATCGGATCACCTTTCTATTTTTGTGACTTTAACTCTTGATGAAAATCAAACCTCAACAAAAGGTAATAGAATAGCATTTGATTACAATCAAGTAACTAAATTAAATGATTATTTGGTATTGGCACTGCACAATTTTGACAACAACACTGATGCAAATGTTGTGTGTTCTCAATTGATTAATGCATAATATACAGAAGGTATGAAGCTTTGTACTAAAACACTTACACATAGCAGTAGGAGAACCCCCATGAAGCCATGGATAACTGCAGGAATATTATGTTCCATAAATAAATAAATACAATTATACAAGAAGTACTTGGAAAATCAAAGCATACAAAATAAATTTGAGTATAAACAATATAGAAACATTTTAGTTCATATCTTAAGAGATGCAAAAAAAACTGTACTATCAAACAGCACTCTATCACAATCAGCAGGATAAACAAAAAACTTGGACCATCCTAAATTAACTGATAAATAAGAACAAAATTAGATCCAAACTTCCAGATACATTAGTAGATGAAGATGGCAATGAATATGAAAATAATTCTGTACCAAATGCATTTAATAATTTCTTTGACTCTATTGGAGAAAGGCTAGAACAAAACATAGCACCTACAGAAAAAGTACTACTGAATACATAGCTGAACCTACCTATGCAAAGTTTTCTGATAATATATGTACCAATGAAGCTCAAGTAGAATCAATTATTAGGAACTTGAAATCTGTTGGAGGTGGCATAGATGGAATCAACACAAAAATTTGAATGCTTACATATCAAAGTATATTGAAACAGATTACCCATCTACTTAATATCTGTCTACAAACTGGAATATTTCCTGACGATTTTAAGAAAGCAGTTGTTGTACCTATATTCAAGGCAGGAGAACATCATAAATTCACAAATTATCGACCTATATCTTTACTCCCTATATTCTCTAAAATTTAGGAAAAAGTATTACACTCCTACCTTTCATCATATTTGGAACTAAATGATGTACTAAGCCCTTTCAATTTGGCTTCAGAAGAAATCATAGCACATACATGCCCATTATGCATTTATATAACGAAATTACGAAGTCCATTGAAAATGGAGATATTTTGTGTGGCTTATATATTGATTTAAAAAAGGCCTTTGACACAGTTAGCACAGACATACTAGTTAGGAAATTACAGTGCATTGGAGTTCAAGGTCCCTACTTAGGATATTATAATCATATCTTAATAAGATATCAGCAAACTAAAGTATATGAGACGTTATCTGAACCAGAGTTAATTTCTATGGGTGTTCCTCAAGGCTCCATTCTAGGACCATTATTATTTATCATTTATATCAATGACTTGGCCAGAATTTCAAAACAAGCAAATATGTACTTCTTTGCTGATGACACAGCTATTCTTGTCAAGGCTAGAAATATAGATTAATTAAAGAATAAAATGAACGACATTGTGCCTGAGCTAACAACATGGTTCAAAGCAAATAGGTTATCTCTAAATGTAACAAAGACAAATTATCAAATATATTCTGGAACTCCCAGTAATGACATAGATATAGTGATCAATTTGGAAAAAGTGAACAGAAAACAACAAATCAAGTATCTTGGCATAGTGCTTGATGAAAAATTGACTTGGCATGGGCACATTGATTATGTCACAGCCATCATTAGTAGAAACTTGGGTATATGGGGAGGGCAAAATATTTCATTACAAGTCGAGAACTGAAGTACTTATATAACTCTTTAATCCTTCCCTATATAAATTACTGTGCTGTGATTTGGGGTAATAATTATCCCACAAGATTAGACCAGATTATAAAATCCCAGAATCGTGCATTATGGATGATTGATTATAAACATTATACATATCCTACAAATGGGTTATTTATCAAGTACAACATATTGAAGTTCACTGATATGGTGCAGGAACAAAACATATTAATACTGCACAAATTTGTACATGATACATCAGTGTAGGATTTCCATATTTTTTCTTGGTAGTGGAGTACATAATTTTTAACTGGAGTACAAAATGTTGAGCTGGAATACAAAAATAGCAATGCACTTGCCGACAATTAACCTTGTTTTAATGGGGCTGAAAACCAATGTTAGCATTGTTGTATGCATAAACATCTTGGCAAACATCCATGTCCAAAATTTTGCTGCAGTAAAAAAATGAGGAGTTGTCCATAATTAGGTAGCATTGCTTTAATGGAATTACAAATCAATGTTAGCATTTCATGCTGTTACATGCTCAACAATTACACGTTTTACCACACCAGAATTTTACATGGGACACAAGTAAGACCCACTGGGCAATAATGTAGTGCATCATGCCTTGAACCCTTTTTAAAAATGGGAATAACTTGTGAGGTTTTCTAACTATCAGGAAGACTTCCAGTAGAAAGATGAGTTTAAAATGATGAAAATGGTTTTACAAGCTCCTCACAGCAAGATACAATTAACTGGGGGTGGACCCCATCAGTGGACCCTGGGAGGGATGGCGGGCACCACGAGGAATCGAAACCCATGACAACCGCCGAGCCAAGGCTTTACACCATTCCACCTTCACCACCAACCTCTGCACCAGGCAAACAAAACCTTCTGGCTGATCTATTTACAACAGGGGAGAAAAACCAGGCGTGGCAAACACCACAGCCAACCCCTACTTCTCTGAACAATGGTCTCTATCGTGCGCCACTTCCTGCCACACTCGCCAGTGTGATCCAAACTTATGGAAATACGACTTCACATCTCATGATGACAATCGACAGAGAGTGAAACCGAATGGGCACACTTAGCTATCACTGCCAGTACACATTTGGGTACCCACACCACAAACCTAAAAAATAATCAACCCACAAACACTCACCAACTCCATCAGCCCGTCCCTCCCAGCAGTTGTCAAAGATGTACTGGAAAATAGAGCCGGGTCTGATTCGCTTACCCCAGCGGTAGAACTACGGCGGATTACCGGGCCGGCAACAGATGGGTCGGAGTAAAATCGGAACAGGTATTACAGACCCTTCACCGACACTGATGAACTCCAAATGCAGTTATATTTCAAGGTGCACAATTTATCTTAGCACAGATTTCAAAAATATTATTGGACAGTCATTCATAAGTTCACAAATGGCATTGGTTTCTTGGTGTTGTCACCTCGGAGAACTTCATTGCTCCAAAGCAACTTTGAGGAAATATAAAGTGACTTTTTTGCATTGAACGGGCTCATGGTGTCTAAAAAAGTTGTCTCTTTAACAAAATGACCTTCAATTGCGCATTCAAAGCATCTTAATTGCCAAACGGGGCCTGAAATATTTACTCCGGCGATACCAAGTACCGCCAGTTTTGCCAACTAGGGATATTTGCCCATGACTCAGAACAATAAATATTGAATAAATGTTGATTAATATAAATGCATAATATATAACAATAAATATTGATAAATATTGAATAAATATTGAATAAATATTGAATAAATATTGAATACATATTTAATTAAATATGGACGATATAGTGACACAAAAGTAGGATCTTCTCACATGACGTCACATGCCGCCAGTTGTAATTGGACAGCGGAGACGTTTTTAGCGCAACACCGAGAAACATGTCTTGGTATGGCATGCTATACAGGCTGTACGCGTTTCAAAGTTTTGTTATGGTCGACAGGGATTGTTGGTGAGTGCGCGCATACGGACTGCTGAAACTGCTAGTTGTTTTCAGGTATGGACTTAGAGTGGTAGAACTCAACCAAACAATGTTGTTCTTCCTTTTCCCTTCTGGAGTACAAAATATTTCATTTTGTCCAGTCACAATCCTGGAGTACAAAATTTATTGGTATGCATAACACCAACAAACGCCAGTTTTTCCAACACTGTGATACATTGCCATGTGCTATGGCTGACTTCTTTCAATATGCAACGCCTACTAATACAAGAATCATTCAACATTTCTCTATACCATTTGCTTATCGACAATATAGGCTGTTTGCTATTACAAACTCTGCACCAAAATCCTCGAATAGTGTAATTTGCCAAATATTTCCCAGAATAGAACAGGTGCCAAGGACAAAAAATGTGCTAAAGAAATGCCTTAGACGTTACTTTATGGAATTATACAAATCAAACGAGAACCGAAGACAGAATCTAGTTCATGTAATTCATATAGATAACTTTTAAAAATTATACCTTGCCATACAGGATGTCACTGTTAATATATGGCAACACAGAAAAGTATGATGTGCATGAATGAATGTGTTTTTGTGTTGTTTCGTTTTTGTTTTTTGTTTCTTTTTGTGATGGAGGATTCTGTTAGGTTTGTATTCACCCATGCATATTCTGCATGAGTTATCTTGATCTGAATGCTTTCATCTTTTCTGTACTCCCCCTAACATTTCAACTTGTGACCCTGGGAATTCCATGGGCACTACTAGCTTGCTACCTGCCCATGGTTTTCCCGGGGTCTCATTTCCTTTCTACTAATTGGTGGTAATCTATCTGCAAAAAGAAAAAGAAAATACAGAAGGGATGGTAATAGTATTGGTATAATCACATTCTGTTGTATCTCTTGCTTGCATCCTGAGGCACCCATGTGTTGGCTGTCCTGATCTATGGGCAGCTCACCTATGGAAGCCCCACACTGAAAGACCCAATGAAGGTGCATACAGCCAAATTAGGATAGGCTGCTGCTGCATCTGATATGGGAACAATTTAAAAAAAGAAGAAAAAAAGGCCAGCTGATTATGCACTCACGGTTCACACAACTTCATAAATCACAAGACGAAAATCACAACAATTGAAGAAAACCACAAACAGTGTGATGCATCTTGTCAGTTGATAGCTGCCAAATGTGTTCACCACACAAAAATGGCAGTACATTTGCATCTTCAGATAATTTTTGAATTCTTGGAATTTCTTTTTCTAATGCAATGCAATGCTTATGAATGTGCTTACCATGATGTGATCACTTATTTCCTCTGCAAATGCATACTTTTCAGTTGGAAGGCAAAATAACACAGGGTTAAAATAATGGTTTTTCATGAAGTGTGGGATGTCAAAACGAGCACAGTAGGATATCGAAATTTGCCATGGAATTAGTGTCATTTAAAATGCTTTTCATGTCTTTCAGACTAAAATTTGAGCCAATGATGTAGGCAATTATGACTGTGTCTTTATGAATTGGTTTGAGATTCATATATTAAGAAGAGCTGTATTCAAGATAGGGAGAATAATATGTATGCTATAAACTGACGTTGCATGCCATATCAAATTATATGTGATCCCCTTACCTGAAATTGCGTTGCGAAAGTTAGTATACAACCATTCCTTATCAAGAGAATGAATATGACGCTTATAAATGAGATGCTGTTAGAAAGGAGATACAAAGACTTCATAAGCATGCATAAAGGAGCAGGATATCAGTACTTCCCAGTGAAGGATGTCAATTGAGTGTTCAGAAAGTGGTATTTCACCCTATTTCACTAATAATTTATCACTGAAATAATATCTGAAAGAGGGCTTGGAGTTGGGTAAAGTTGGGCTTGGAGTTGGGTACTTAATGTTTTTTTTTGCATTTGGTGCATGTATGCAATCTCCCTGGTCCAGATTTTTGCTCCCCAGTGTTTCAGTGCATTTTTTCAGGGACTGGTGCACCTCATCAAGCCATTTGTCAAACTTTGCAGGCTGGGTTAGGTTAGGTTGTTGTGAGAAAAACAAATGTGTGAAATTTTTTTAATTGTTTAGCTTTTTTCCATGGAAGGTTAGGCTAGATTAGGTTGGGTTATGTTATAATTTTCCTTTCTTTTGAACATGATTTTTATGCTTTATTAACCAACTCCAAGCCACATTTTTTGTGTAATTTTACCTGCCAACTGAAATGCACACATTGCCAGAGGAAATAAGTGGTCACATCAATACCAGCCACATTCATAAACATTGCATTTGAAGAACACATTTCCTGAATAAGTGAAAAATTACCTTAAAGTGCGTATTTACCAAGCCTTGGCAATTCCTGGAATAGTAAACTTAGTAGTTCTGGCATATTATAATTGTTTGTGGGGATATTTAGCCTCAACCCAGTTTGGTGTATTGCACAGTATTCATGCCACACACTCATCAGCATCGTATGAGTTTATGACTAGGTTGAGGTAAATTTTTGATAAAAGGTTTTTTTTTGAATCCATGGATTTTTTTTGTTAGGAATACAATGTTTATGAATGTGATTCAGAATATCCGACCACTCATTGTTGGTGCTCATGCTTACTTTTCAATTTCAATGATAATGTCATAGTCACGTAGTACGGTGTGATGATGTCACAGGTATGGCACAGAGGTTTTGATTGGCTGACGCTACAAACAGTTCACATACCTTAATGAGATGGTCGAAGTAGCTTAACCTAACCTAGCCTAACCTAATATAATACAATATACTCATCTAAACTATTCTAAACTAATACAAGCCAATATAAACTAATATAAACCAATATATTATAATCTAAAAACACAACCGTACTGTATATTGTGACGTCATCCATCACAACCCAATCAGTTGTGCAGCTTCTGTCAGTGTTCTTGTGGAGTAATAGTGGTACGTGATCTGTGTGATAAAGAGGTGGAAAAGAAGCATTTTTGATGTGAAGAAGTGTTGAATCAACTGCATGGAGTATTGAATGTCCCTTTCATCAGATCTGAGAAGTGCCAGATGAGGGATGGATAAATTATCTCACAAAAACACCAGTGCGGCATGGATAAAGCATTATATAAACTATAGCTATGACAAACCGAGGGGGAAGTACGAGCCCCACAAACGAGTGGTTGCATCCTCCGAATCACGTTCATAAGAATCATATTCCAAAAAAAAACCCACAAATTCCAAACCCCTTTTATCAAAATAATACCAGTTGAGGGAGGTATCATACACATGCAGACTAGGCAGGTATTACAGGTATTAATGCAGTTGGATCACATGAGAACTACCTGCTTAAGTACCTAGGGGAAGTGGGGGTATCTGAAAATATTATGTTTCCTGAACGTCCCTGCATCTCCCACATCACGTTCAGCAAGTAAATAACAAAAAGATGGTGGTATTCATGAACAATGTACCTGTCTCTACTGAAATATGAAGGTCTGATTACATAGTTATAGTCTTGTGTATGGTGCCAGTGAAGTTTGTGGGCAACATTTTTAGGCTTCCAAGAGCAGGCAGCTTAAAAAACAATAAGGAAGTGACCTCCAATATATTTTTGGAATTACACCAGTATTTGTTAGTGGCTACTAATAACTTTTACCACAACAGTTACAGTGAAGTAATCCTGCACAACAACATTTTTGTGTTCAAAATACAACACACCACCTGCTATGAAATAATGTTTTCAAGTTGCCCCTTGAAAGTGGTCAGAGGTTTTTCATCAAAAGGAACTGCTTGGATATGGATAGCTTGTTCATTATTGTGTTCAGTAAACTACTGGTTTGGCCATACAGAAGCAACAATAGAGCTATTTGTTGCATGATGTCTAAGCTTTTGGAATCCCCCTCCCCCCTACCTCTTGTTTCTGGTATCCCAAAACCCAAATAAGAAATGAGGCTACAGTAGCTAAATGCATCAAGTTAACATCGTTTTCATGACGAACTTAAGAAGCTTGTACGCCTTTGTCATCGCATTCCTGAGAAAAGGTATTCTTTTAGTTGGTTATTTGGGGCGCATCGACTGCGATGATCATACAGCGCCCAAAGGGCATTCTCTAGTCCCATTCTCTTAACATTGCTTACGTGGCATGACGAATGCATGCGGAAGACATACGTACCCACCTAGAGAAGTTGAAATTACATACGATCTTATTTTTCCGTAGCACAACAACTACCAGCTATCCACATCCAAGAAATGCGGCAAATATGACTAATATCAATTACTCATTATTTGTTGCACTGTGTGTGTGTGTGTGTGTGTGTGTGTGTGAATTTGGCCAGCCTGCCACCGTGTGGTGATGTCGGCTGTTTCCGGTTGTTGGTGTGAAGTGGTATAAATGGGTGAGGGGTATGGTAGGAGGATTAGTCGAGGGGTGGAAGAGGGTGTTGATTGGTTGAGCAGAGTCGAAGTAGATTCTTGTAGTGTAGAGTAGAGCTGAGTAGAGTAGAGTTGAGTAGAGTTGGGTTGAGCGGAAGTATAGTAGAGATGGTTGGAGTCCGAAGATGTTGCGGTTGAGAAGAGTCGCCAGTCCGGACGGTGCCAGATTGGGGTACGGGGTGTAGTGGGGGGTTTGGGGTTGGGTCTTCGCCTTGGTTGAAACATTGCAAGAACATTTGTTATTGGGGTGTATTTTTGTTTTTCTTTCGTTGTCCTTTAATCAGCGTCATGCTTATCGTTTTTTTTTTTTTTTTTTTTTTTTTTTGGGCTATTTTGTTCATTTTTTTGGAACATCTTTTTGTTTTCGTTCCATCTTTTGTTTTGTTTTTGTTTGTTTTTTGTTCGTTTTTTTTGTCGTTTTCTTTTTTCCCTTTTTTCACAGTTGTTCTAGTATGCGTGTGATAGAGAGAAAGTGGAAGACATGTTCGTGTAGTGCTGGATGGTCGTCGTTGAGGAGAGTAGTGAGGTTTAGTGGGATGTTGTGTGTGGCGCAATAGTTGGTGATATGTTGTCTTTGGTGGTTGTATTTGGTGCAGTAAATGAGTATGTGTTTGATTGTGAGTATTCGGTGACATGTTGTGCATTGTGGTCGCTGTTGTCGTAGAATGAGGTAGGAGTGTGTGAGTGCTGTGTGTCCTGTTCGTATGCGTGTTAGTGTACGTTCTTTTTGTCTGGTGTGTTGGTTGATGGAGTGCCATTGTTCGTGTTTGGGGTGTATTTCGTGGAGTTGTGTTATTGTTGTGTCCCACGTTTGTTGTATGTGTTTGTGGAGTGCTTGGCGGATTGTGGGGTAGTAATCGGATTTTGAGTATGGGCATTGCGTGGTTTGTTGTAGTGTTGTGGCTAGGTTTGCTTCTGTGTCTGCGTGTTCGTTACCGTGTATGTTTGTGTGGCTTGGGATCCAGAGAAGTAGTGGGCGTTGTTGGATGTTTAGTTTGTTATGTATGTAAAGTATTTTGGGAATGAGTGGGTGTTTGAATGTGGTGTATGGTGTTATGCTTTGTAGTGCTGATTTTGCGTCTGTTGCTATGATATTGTGTTGCATTTGTGTGTTATAGATGGTGGAGTATGCCGAGAAGATTGCGTAGAGTTCTGCTGTGTATGTGGATGCTGTGTCGTGCAGACGGGCACGTAAGATGACTCGGGGCGGTGCTGTATTTGTATACAGCACCGCCGCTGTGCCCGTCTGCTGTGTATGTGATTTGGAGCCGTCTGTGTAAATGATGTTGTGATTTGCATATTGTGACGTGAATTGTAGGAAACGTTGTTGAATTTCTGCGTCTGTGTATGTGTGTTTCGGTTTGTCTATGAGGAAGTGTGTTGTGGGAGCTTGGTGTTTCCACCATGCTGTGGGTGGTGGGAGGGGTTGTGTTGTGGGGAGTGTGATTTGTAGTCTATTTGCGTGTTGGTGTATGCGAGTTCCTATCGTGGTTCTGAGTCGTGGTGCGTTCATGAGTATGTGTCTGCGTTTGGTGCGGATTTTGAGTGCTTCAGTGCATGGGTGGTGTTTGACTAGTTGTGTTTTGTAATGATATCTAAGTAGTGCTTCAGTGCGTCTGTGTTTGAGTTCTGGTATGTGGTTGTAGATGTGCAGTGCGAGATAAGGTGTAGTGATGTATGCTCCAGTGGCTATTTTGAGGCATTGGTGTTGTAGTGTGTCTAGTAGGTGGATGTTTGATTTAGCTGCATTTTCGAAGAGTGGGGATCCGTATTCCAAAATTGGCCGAATGATTGATTTGTAGAGAGGTAAGAGTGTTTTTTTAAGAAACCCACTTTTTTAAGAAAAAAGGGGTAGTTAGATGGTTTTTTTTGTTTGTGGGGGGTTGGTGAATATGTAAAATAAAAAAAAGAAGAGGGGGAAAAGGAAAAAAAAAAATAAGGAAAAAATAAAAAAAGGAAAAAAAGAATGGGGGTTGTTTGTTTTTTTTTTGGTGGTTTTTTTTTGGTTTTTGGGAAAAAAAAAAAAAAAAATTAAATTTTGTTGGGGAGAGTTTGAAAAGTTTAAGGGGGGGGGGGGTTTTTTTTTTTTTTTTTGTTTTTTTGTTTTGTGTAGGGGGGGGTTTGGGTATTTTTGTAAATTAAAAATAAAAATAAAATAGGGTAAATTTAAAATTTGGGCGGGAAGGGGGGGGGTGAAAAAAAAAAAAAAAAAAAAAAAAAAAAAAAGGGAAAAAAAAAAAAAAACAAAAAGCAGGGGGGGGGGAAGTAAGATTTTAAATGGAGTGGGTTTTTTTTTATTTTTAAAAAGGGAAAAAAGAATAAAAAAAAAAAAAAAAAGTAAAAGTTTAAATTTGTCCTTTTTTTTTTAATAGTTTAAAGGGGGTTTGAAGGGGGGAAGGGGAATATGTTATTTATTTAAGAAAGAAAAGAAGGAGGGGGGGGACGGGGGGCGGCCCCCGGCCCGGTGTGGGGGGGGAGGGAAGGTAGGGTAGGAAGTAAAAAAAAGAAAAGAAGAAAAGAAGGGTTGGCCGAAAAAAAAAAAGGCGATATATACCAGGTGGCGTCATCCCTACTGCGCAGCTTTTTGCGCAGGTCCTTAAATGACGTCATCAGGGGTACACACTTAACATGGGCCAGCCGCTTACACGCTTCGAAGATACGCAGCGTGTGTACACTACGGGGGAGAAAACGAGGGTTTAAGAGGTTTAAGTGCAAAACTTAGAGCGTCATAGTCCCGGAAGGGATCTCCAATACCTTTCATGCGCATATTATACCAAAAAGAGCGTGCAAAGGGAGGTAGGACAAGTCAAATACGGCATATAATTAACATCTTACCGCGGCGGGATGCAGCAAGGACGTATCTGAAGCGTGGTCGTCGCCATGATGGAACCAGGTGGAGGGGGGGGGAGGAGAGCCCCAATCTGTATCAAATTTAGCATTGTGCTTGTCGTGTTTGTCGTGTAATTTAGCACTGTGCTTACTTTTGCATGGCAAAAGTAATTAACCGAAACCCCTTTTCATCCCCCTCTATATGCGGCAACGCCCCTGATTTAGATGTCAAGGAAGGTGACAATTTTTTTTTCTCAGATCGATAGTACCATAGGGAGCACGTGAGAGGCAAACATTCCTTTTATGGGGGCATGTTAAGCCCCCGTTCCAGCTCAGCAACGGGGGTGGAACTTTCAGAAAATGATTTGGGGGACGCAATGCCTGGAGGTAACAGGAAGACGTTCAGTCAAGAGCGCCACATGTTAAAATATGAAATTATTGGAGGAAGGTGGGCTCACGTCAGTCTTAAAGGGAGCTGATGCCTCCCAAAAGTAAGTAAAATTTCACTCTAGTTACGAGGCTACATTCGACGGACGGACTGGAAACATGAGCTCCAAAAGCGGCCAGGCATGTATTGGTGGCATTCCCAAGCAATGCGTTCAGGACTAGATCTGGATCATTCCAAAACGCTCCTACGCGTCGGCGTAGTCGACCTAGTCGGCTTCTGTGCTGGTTCCGGCTCAGGGCATGAATGGAGGATCGCAATCAAAGTTCGTGGAGCAAAGGGACTTTGCATGTCGTTCTTTCCAATCAATGCTCATAGGCCAAATGATAGGTACAAGCAACAATGAAGTGGCATACGCCACCTGCCACATAGCACTGCCAGAGCCAAGAGCAGTGCCAAGTGCAGCCAGAACGGGCAAGCATAGGGAGCGCCGCTAGTCTGCCCCTGGTCACAGCGGCAGCAGCAAAACACGCCAACAGGACAGCGGGACCGGGCGATACGAGAGCATTGTCAAGTGCCGCCAGGACGGGCCGGTGCAGGGATAGCCGCCAACCCGTCAATGATCACAGTCGCAACAGCAAAACACGCTAACAATACGGCAGGATCGGGTGACACGAAAGCAGTGCCAAGTGCCGCCAGGACGGGCAGCACAGGGGGCGCCGCCAGTCCGCTAACTGGCGGTCACGGCGGCAGCAGCAAACACGGAGAAAAAGACCAGAACCGGGCGACACGACACGATACACAGCAGGGACGGTGACAAATGACCGGCAGTGTGAGGGTGGACATCCTATCTCTGGTTGGTGACATGCTGGCGCACCTGCCTAGATGCCCGCCTCTCTGCGCTCTGCCTAGCAGAATTATAGTGCAACCAGCCGATGCGCACATGCATCCCAACTCGAGTCAGCCTCCGTGCCACACAGACATCTAGCCTCGGCTGCCGGCTGCTGATGACGCCTACCAGGCGCCTCACAATGCTGGCCTCGCCGGTGCAGGTTGGGCCCATGATGGAGCAGAAATAAGAATTAAACTGGTCTACCAGCACCGTCTACCAGGTCTGTGGCACGTAGAGCCGGCCGCAACCGATGGTGGCGAGCCAGGAGCTGGACACAGTTGTCAGGAGCACCTCCGGTGCTTCAGACGTCGAACAGCCAAGCGCAGTATTCACACGCCTCATTTTGTAGGCGACGAAGCCGGCAACGACAGCAAGGCCGTCACGCTCCAGTCCCGGTTTACTGATGGTGGTCGTGCTATATTCATGTGAATTGAAGTGGCATCAAACTAGTTGAACTGGTTCTTCATTTAGCTATACAAGGATAAGATTCTCCAAAATACAGCAAGCACAACAGACATGCATGATTCAATACTTCATACCATACAAATCTGGTAGGCAGGTTAATTCATGGAATGGCACCAGGTTTCGGAAGAGGCAGGTGTTGCCATTGCAGCATCAGCTTCAGCTGCATCAGATAGCCAGGATCATAATCATCAGGGTAAACTGGTTGGACCAAATGAATGAGTTGGTTGGATGAACTCCATCAGCTCTTTTTCACTTTGTCAACTAAGTCTTGCATGAATTTCCATCTCTTGAAAACTTAAAAAGGTCCCCCCTAAAAAAAAAAAAAAAAAAAAAAAAAAAAAAAAAAAAAAAAAAAAAAAAAAAAAAAAAAAAAAAAAAAAAACTATAAAAAAAAAAAAAAAAAAAAAAAAAAAAAAAAAAAAAAAAAAAAAAAAAAAAAAAAAAAAAAAAAAAAAATAAAAAAAAAAAATAAAAAAAAAAATTTTTTTTTTTAAAAAAAAAAAAAAAAAAAAAAAAAAAAAAAAAAAAAAAAAAAATAATAAAAAAAAAAAAAAAAAAAAAAAATTTAATTAATTTTTTTTTTTTTGACCATCTGATAACAATATTTTCCTTAATCTAGGGGACTGGTGTTGAAGTGGGGGACTTAAGCAGGTGAGAGATTGAAAAACTCTCTTCTTTCCAGATGTTTCTTCCAGATGTTTGAAAAATAAACCGTAGGATACTGACACTGAATTTTAGGCCACCTTCTCTATCTCAATCACAATATGTAGGATAAGCACAATATGTAGGATATATTATTACAGACTTTAAGCGTAACCACTGAACTTACGTTTTGTTGCTTAATTCACACATTATACCTCCATGAAGCATACAAGGGGGTTATGTTTAATTAATTTCAGCTAGGTTAGGGTTTTGTGGGAAGTTAGGAAAAAATTGGGGGTGTGGGTGATTTTTCTTTTAGTTGAGTTTTCTTCAAAAACAGTTCAGGATAGGTTAGGTAAGGTTTGGTGTTTTATTAATTTGAACATTTTTTTAATGCTCAGAAATTTTCCATTTTAACAAAAATAAATTGCTTTCTTGCATAGATGGCTAAGCTAGGTTAGTTTAGGTTATGCTACATCATTTTTTCTTCATTTGGAACATTACCTTTTATGCTGTATTACCCAACTCCAAGCCCATTTTTGCATGGTATGCTGCCTCCCAACTGAAAAGTATGCATTTGCAGAGGAAATAAATGTTCACATCATGTTCAGCACATTCACAAGCATTGCACTAGAAAAAGACATTCCGTGAAATCAGAAATTACCTGAAACTGCAAATCTACAGGATAAGCGGCATCAACATATTATGTACCTAATACGGAACACATCTCAATTTCTATCACTAATTAACGACAGCAAAATATACAGCTAACCGTACAACTACACACAAGATACACCACAACACAACACAATAAAACAGAATTCAACTAAAACGCGGGGACAGCAAACATAAGGTGTGAAATGAAGCACAGAACTTGCGAGAGAGCTATGTAAACAACTGCGCCATATATGACTCAACCGCGTCATCTAAGAACTCGAGAAAAAGTGTGCCCCTAAAACGCTGCGTTTCGTGATGGCGGTCGTCTAATCCGCAGCCTAACTGAAACTTATAAAATAACAGCTGAACAAGATTCTAAGAGCATAGACCCGATATTAGAAGAATTAGAAAGTAAGTTGAATTGAAAATATTTTAATTTTAAAATACACCAAACCATTAAAACGCCCTAAAGTTTTACCCCAGATGACGTCATTTGTACCATTAAAGCCGATACGCAGGAAGGCATGGGGATGACGAGGGCCTGCTGTAAACGTTATAAACTAACGCTATCTTGACGCCCCCGTGAAAGGAAAAGGAAAAAAAAAAAAAAAAATATAAAATTATTATAAAAAAAGAAAAAAAAAAAATTAATAGTCATGGGCATATCTAGAAGGGAATCGTTTTACTCTGATAACTTCCCCGAACCCAGTGGCGTAACCCCCCCCCCCTTTTTTCTTTAGATGGGGGTGATATTTTTTAGGGGAGGGGTTTTAAAAAAAAAAAGGGAGAGTACCGACTTCGGCGTACCCACCAATCCGCAAAGAGGATTGAGCGAAAGTTCCATGGAGGGTACAAGCCCCTCCCCCTACACCATACCACTGACAGATTTATGATTTTGCCAAGGAGGCGTCATTTCTCCAGAGGAGCAGCTCTTGGTACAGAACACTTGGACGGGGTACACTCCGATCTCCCAGAGGGGCACCATTTGCCTTTGTGTGAGGAGTGCCTTTCGCCGAAAAATTCGCGGCGTGCGTTCGGACTCCCAGAGAACCGCCCTTCCCAGGTCGAAGAGCGCGTTGCGCTGATAAATTCGAGGGAGAGGGAACACTGGAACCTCCAAGGGAGACGTCCTTCGGGTCATAAGGGGCGCCACTTTCGCTTCCTCCCCCTTGGATCAGCCCTTGCAACATACCCTAGCTGGCAACGCCACTACCTCTCGCCGAAAACCGGCCGCGTTTCTGTGTTTTTACTTACCCTCTGCTAGGTGGGCTGATATACAAACGGCTGTTAGTTTCCAATCCAGGCGTACATGATCCATGGCCGCTCCCTCTGGAGGGTCTGAGGGGCCGCAGGGCAGGGGGACCGCAAGGGTCCCTGGGCCGACGTGAAGGGTCCCTGGGACGACATGAAGAGTCCATGGGTCGACGTAAAGGGCCCCTGTGCCGACGTGAAGGGCCTCGATGGGCCGATGTACAGGGCCCCTGGGCCAACCTGAAGAGCCCTTGGGCTGCCCTGAAAGGCCCCTGGGCCGACGCGTGGGCCCCTGGACCAACGAAAGGGGCCCAGCCTGGCGGAAAGGGTCTCGGGCTGATGAAGAGAACCCGAGTCAACGGTGAGTGCCCTCAGGAATATGTTGCGGGCCCTTGGCGAGGTTAACGTGAAGGGCTTCTACTTCGACGGAGGGGGCCCCGGATAGTTTGAAGGGCTCCCGGGCTAACTGAGAGAGCCCGAGCCAATATGAAAGATCCCGGGGCTGCTGGCGGAGTCCAAGCCGAGAAACGGCCCCTGACCTGATGGACATAACTCCAGCGTTTGAAAAGGGGCCTCCGGCTTGCTGGAAAAGGTCATAGGTCGTCAAAGAGGGTCTTAAAACGACAGATGGGGCCCTAGTTGTCGGAGAGGACCTTAGGTCGTCAGAATGGGTCCTTTGGCCGGCGGATGGTGTCCAAGACGTACACGGGCCCTTTACTTGTTTGAGGGGCCCCAAGCTGTTTAAAGAGGGCCTCCGGCCTGACAGAGGGGTCCTGGATCACTAAAGAGGGCCCCTATGCCGACGGAGAAGACCCCTAGCCGCGGGAGGACCACAGGCCTCCGGAGAGGGCCAAGAGCCGGTATGAAGGACCCCGGGCCGATGAGGACCGGAACCGCACAGTGATAAATGAGGCCCAAGCTTTTGAAGAGGAGGATCCGGCCGGACGGAGTGTCCTGAGCCGTGAAAGAGGGTCCCTGAGCCGACGGATGGGTGCCCCGGGCCGGACGTGCAATGCCACTGTGTCGACTCTGGTTCACGCTGGTGGAGAGGGGCTCAGAGCTGACAGCGTGCCCAAGGCTGGTAATCAGGCCCCCGAGCTACGGATACGATCCGGGCTGAAGCAGAGGGCTCCCGCTGCTACGTAAGGGTCTTCTAAGCCCATGGAGGTTCCCGGACTGTTTAAAAGTAGTGGCAATTCCATAGGATGAAGGGGCGTAAGGGGCTCTCCTAGTGAGTACGATGGGGCCCTCCAGGCGTCCGCCTTGAGGGGCAGATATATAACTGAGAAATAAGCTTTAACACGTCCAACAATTTGTGTGGAAAGGGCCTTGAGACCTGAATACGTCCATCCTGAGGGCTAGCAAGGGTCGTGAAGAGAAGGGAAGACCAGCCTGAGAGCTGGAATGCCCATACCAGGTGTAAGAAGCAGTCCCAGCTGGAATGGGCCGCAAACAGCTGAACAGCAGGCGAACCTAAAGCGCTATGTTTTGTGGGTTAGGGAGGGCAGAATCTTTATATTTAAAAAGCTTATTGTACATTTTGTAAGCAGCGTATGTTGTTTGCGCGTATTTAATTATGTTGAATGTACTTCAGACGCGTCTAGTTTGCTGGAATATTTACCATTAGCGCGCTAGAAATTAGGAGAAGCAAGCCAGAAGTATGGGTGTATGTGCGGTTCCCGGCAGCCATAAACGTGATCCATCTATCAGGTTTCCAGCAGACTGCAAGGTAAGAAGGCAGAAAATTGATTTGAAAAACAACTATTGTTTGACTGCCTTTCTGTAAAAGACGTAGTGGGAACCATTTAGGAAAGCACTGGTAAGGTACCTAGGCACATTAGGTACCAAGGTAAGTACCTATCTATTGTCCAGACTGTAAAGTATGGCACAAGGTTCACTGGGGCACATCAGCCCACAGTGAAAATATGCACCAATCCACACCAAGGGTGAGAAATTGACTCCAATCTGCACCCCCCCCAATCCATAGCCAGGAATTTGTCATGGCAAATACCTAACATGCTAAGATTGGATTGTTAGCCTACTTAATTTGAAACTTATAATTTGAGTTCCACCCATAAGTTATGTTCAGTCAAATTAATTTCACCAAAATTGCATTGCAGGTTAGGTTGGGCAGTGGGTATCTGGTCACCTAGAGCTAGGTACCTTACCAAGGTAGTTGTTCATATGGGCCCCATCAGGGGCCCACACCCACCTCTCAGGGAGCCTGCACTGCTTGGGGCACTGAATCCTAGGGGCCCACATCTCTTGTGGGTCCTGTACACAGGAGTGGATCCAGAAAACTGTCAAGGGGGGGTGACCTCATAGACAGGGGGCCCATGCTGTGCCAGGATACCAGCCAAGAATGTCCTTCCTGGAGTAGGCAGGGTGGAAAGTGATGTTTGAAGAGGCCTGCTAGTATTCCATGTTCCGGTCTTGGGGGGGGGGGGGGAGCAATGTCTGGTGTGACCCACAGGCATTCCATGTGCCAATCTTGGGTGGGGGGGCTGATACTTGTGAAATTGTGCCCAATCTTGGGAAAATTATCGTACAGATTAAGGGGTTTAGGGTAGGCTTTAGGTCAGGTTTGGTCAGGCCGGGTTAGGTTTCAGCCCCACCCAATGTGTGATGCCTGCTAAATGAATACCGGAACTTCTCAGGGAACCTGCACATCCACTAGAGCGGTGGTTCCCAACCTTTTTGGTCCATTTCCCCTTTCGCCTCTGGCCAAACCTGCCGTTTCCCCCCTAAAAACTGAAGTTATATTTGTATGTCACTCAAGACATCACTTACGTCAATGAGACAAATGCGTAATGGATCCCATCAAAATTTCCCCCCTGAAATACCGAAATTTCCACCCAGGGGGAAATTTCTCCCCGGTTGGGAACCACTGCACTAGGGGGACCTGTAACTGTACCTCTGCAAGCCAGTGCTACCAGTCTGGCTGCTTGAAGCCAGGCATATGAGGCCTGGCCCAGCCCCCCATGTTCATGGGCACCCTTTGCACCCCCCCCCCCCCACAACCTTTCTTCAACACAATATTTCCGAAATCCTTGGCCTAAATGACTTGCAACCCTAATAAAAGCCACATGCCAACACCGACTCCCGGCAACCCCACGCAAAATGCACAGCAAAGATGGCCGACGCCTCCTCGTCGGGTGACCATTGCGTACAGCGCCGCCCTGGTGGCCAAATCGTAGCTTTCAGACCCCATTGACCAAAAGCGTCCGCCTGAAGTTCAGCTACAATGGATGCATCCATGGTTCTGTAATTGAACTGCATTACAACACTAATAATGCATTATTAAATTGGACTCGATTAACAATAACTGGACCTCAATGTGAAATTAGAGCTTTTGTGAAACCAAAAAAAGTCATGAATTCATATTCTTTTCCTCCCTCACCCGTTGTTTTCGAAATTTCAGCTTTGTTTACAACAATATTGCAGGCAATGTTACAAGCTTTCAAACGATATCTTTCAAAAATATTGGCACATGCGTTATCGAGATCTGAAGAGGGGTTAGAAGGGGGCGGGGGGAATAAGCACCCACGTAACACTGAGATATATTTTCATGCCTTACACAATAATGTTAAGCTACCAACCACAATCCTGGCCTTAATCCTTCTGTAATGGGCTATGAGGGAAATTCAAGTCAATCATGAAATGATAGTGTGTTATTTTATCACTTACGGAATATGGTCTGATGCATTTCCAGACGCGTTCCCTGGAACTTCTTCTTCCCTCCGCGCTTGGACTTCCCGGTCAGTGAGAAGAGGTCAGATGCGGCGCTGTCCATGAGAGACGAACAACACAGCCGCAATACTACCGTCACGGTGTTACCACCCAAGGTGGCCAAGTAGCACGCCTGGAAACATGAGCAACTTTTATTTATCTGATTGAAGGGAACATATTAGGGTGCTACATTACCAATGAAATCAATGCGCCCTGAAGTCAAAATAATTAACTTAGATTACAGGTGACGAATGCTGACTGTGAGACTCATGGCATAAACTGTTTGGAAAAATCAGCCAGTCTCATGCTGTTAAAATGACAATTTAATCCAAAATATGCCCAAATCAACAGTATCTTCCACCCATGGGGATTCTTCAGCTGTTGACAGCTAAAGAACAGTTGAAGAAGGCCAACAAAGGGTGATGCATACTGTTCGTTTGTGTTGATTGGTTAGTTGGTTATTGTGATTTATGGGCGCATAGACTGTGTGGGTCATTCAGCGCTATAACATCGTCAGTCAAACAGTAAAATTCAAGCAACATGGTCAGTGAAACAGTGGAAGTAAGCGAAAGTCAGTGAAAGTCAGCCAGAATGGCATGCCCCAGGGTGAAATACAAGTGTGATACCATGCTGTGCTACAATCCTCATCTTGTCAGATGTAAAAGCGAGTTAATGAGGAGTATAAATCACAGAAAACTTGATTTGTGATAAGAAGCGGAAAAGCTGTCCTGATTGAACAATGGAAGCCTTGTCGCCTAATGCTCCCCTAAGGGAGAGAGAAGCACTCCGAAAGTGGCGCCTTTGCTCATGGATAAGTCGGCAGCAGGCTGTTAATCTTGGCATCTTTTGGATTAAAGCACGATTGGGACAGCATGAGACAATGGCGAGTTTTCCTAAGAGACAAATTCCTGGGTAAATTAGATTATCGAAGAATATTTAGTGCAGTACTCGGTAGCTAAAACAGTTAAGTATGACAAGGGTCATCTATTACGTAGGAACAACAACTTAAAAACTAGAATAGTCCTGTCTCCATTGAAGAAACTATATGATAAACATATATAAATCAAACCATACCAGTGAGCTGCGCCGTTCTAGAGACTCCAAGTGCTCCGTCAATGCTGCAATGTCTTCGTGGCTGCTAGCCGGGATCGGAAGTCCTCTGGTTTCAGCGACATCACTGCCTTCCCTTGGAGGGCATCTAGGCATGTAGAAAGGGCATCCTGATTTTTGATGACTACATCCAGCTTAACAAGCACGGATGACAGTAGTTTCCTGGTAGCCTCTGCAGCACATTTGCAGATAGCATTAATTGTGAGGTAGTGGAAGAGCCACCAAACAGCCCCACGCACCTTGCTTCAAGATGTCGTCAGCCAACACCGTTAGCAAAATCTTCACAGCTGTCAATATGTCCTAAAATTAATGTCACCATATAAAGAATACCATAGTAATGATCAGTATGATGCTGCTCTTCAGTGGCAACATGCATTGCCGAACTGAACCAAAACAACAGGCACTGTCCAACGACAGCAGGAGTTCTCTGCCCCCCCCCCGCCCTAGTCCACTCAAAACCGATTGGCTTGATCCACATGCAAATTCTGTTTTTACTGAAAAATTCCGAACTTATTTTCTTTTAAAAAAATTCAAATAAAAACCTAAGCTAACCCAACCTATCCTAAGCTAGCCTGAACCGTTTTTGAAGAAAACAAAATCAATGAATAAAAATGTCATTAAAAATGTTATAATTGCAACAAAAGGTTAACCAGGCCTGACTTAACCAAACCTAACCCATTTGTATGCTTCATGGCGGTAAAATGTGCGTAAAACCTGTCTCGTGGTTGCCTTAAATTCAATAATACCAAAGCTAATTCTTGTTTATGGAAAATTTCCAGAAACTTTTTCAAGAAAGAAATAGCTTTATTTTGAATTTGAAGAAAAAATATTGAAAATTTGTCTCACTTACCACAAAAGCCTAACATAACCTAACTTTACCAAATCTAACCTCTTTGTATGATTCATAGATGTAAAATGTATGTAAAACTTGTCTCATAATTACCTTAAACTGTGGTAATACAGCCTTTTTTATGTAAAGGAATGTTGAATTAACCGCGAGCAGTGCTTAAATTCTTCTTATCATATGTGAGAAACGCCAGCTATGAATATGGAAAGCTATGGCACAAAACAATGGTTGTATTTGCACTTTGTAGGTAGTCCTTGATGTTGAGGCAGCATTTTGCATAATCAGATATGGAGGATAGTTGTTCTTCAAAACCAGTTACATCATAACATCGGTTTGCACTTTCCACTGCATCTTCATCACAAACCAGTTAATTATGAGCAGCTCCATTAAATTTGAAGATAAAAATGACCCAGACTTGCCTGGAGGGTAATGTTTTGCATGCTATAAATCCAGGGAGCCTACTTTTCGAGCCATAGTCCTGTGGAGTGTGGCTGTGTGGAGGTTCCACTCCACACCACACTGGTGAGAGTGTGGAGTGGAGTGTGTCCTATGGTAGTCAAAGTCCGATATACCAACATTGGTGGATTGGTTGAATGAATAAGCCTTGAATATTTAAATCCAACTCCTCACATGTTTAATCAACGACAAATCTCACAAACCTCGAATTGATGGTAGAGCAGCTGCGCCAAGAAAGAACCCGGCGTCCCACGTCTTGAAAATGGCGTCTTTTGCGCGCATATTCTTGACAAAGTTGTGATTTTGGGGTGGTGGTTAGATAAAAAATGTGTCGTTCGGCCATCTGCCACGGTGGTGTAGTTGGTGGAGGGAGAGCAGTAATATGTGGAATATTATTTTAGGGTTGTGGAGAAAATGTTTTGACGCGTGAAGCTATTGTAAGGCCGGTTCGCTTTTCGACGGGATCTAAATAATCGTGGTGTAAATTTGGGAGAACTTGTAATGATGCATGTGTGTGGTGTTCTCTAAATTGATTTTTGTTGCGGCATATTTAAGTGTTTGTTCCATTCTTCGGAGATCAAATGGTGGAATTCCTGCTTCGGTTTGTAGAGAATTGATGGGAGAAGTTGTCATTGGACCGAGTGCTAAGCGGATAAATTTATTTTGTATGGTGTCCAAAAGTTACAAAGCGGAGGTACTGGCACCAGTATAGACTAGCGACTCATATTCTATTATGGAAAGAACTAAGGATTTGTAGAGATGTAAAAGCGTATGACGATCGGCTCCGAAGGTGGAAGAAGTAATGCAGTAATATATTGAGTCGGTGAAAACATTTTGTCTGAACGTGTTTGATGTGTTGATGCATGGATAGCCTAAGATCAAAAATATACCAAGAAATTTAAATGAATTTACAAAAGGTATGTGGTTATTCCCGAGGTGAAGCGGTGTGTCTGGGTTTGGGTAGAGTGCCGATTTGCTAAATATCAGTGTTTCAGATTTTGGGGTCGAAAAATATGAAGCCATACTTCAGGGACCATTCGTGTACTCGATCAAGTGCGTTTTGCAATCGAATTAAACAATGTTCATAATTTGTGTCGGAGCACCAAATCGCACTATCATCTGCAAATAGTGAATATGATAGATTGGCAGGCATGTCATCGAAAAGATCATTAATGATGATGTTAAATAATACTGGTGAAATACAACTTCCCTGTGGTAGTCCGTTCTGAAGAAAGCGTGGATCGGAGATGGCTGACCGGCACCTGAGTGAGTGAGTAAGTGAATTTTTCCAGCCTGCCAAAATTCACTCACTCACTCACTCAGGTGCCGGTCAGCCATCTCCGATCCACGGGATATCAGGCACCTGATATGGGATGGACGAGAACTAGATAAAAACCTACTAAATAATGTGCTAAATGTCCTTGAATGCCGAGTTTTTGAATTTTGAAGAGTAGTGCGGGTTTGAAAACCATATCGTACGATTTGCTTATGTTTAAAAAAACTGCGACAGTGTGTTCATGTTTTCTTTGTAGCCTAGGCGGTTGTCTGTCTCTAACCGAATAAGATGATCTATGGTGCTGCGTTCTCGCCGAAAACCACATTGAAAGGGAGATAGAAGAGAATTTGTTTCCAGGTGCCAGGTCAGTCTTTTTATAATAATACGTTCCAAAAGTTTTCCAAGACAACTGGTGAGAGCTATGGGTCGAAAATTGTTGGGGTCGCTGTGATCTTTGCCGGGTTTTGGTATCGGAATGATGATGGCTTCTTTCCAAGATTCGGGAAAAATATGACCTGCCCATAATGAATGAAATGTTCGTAAGACGCAATGTTTCGTGTGGTCGGGTAAATGTCTGAAAAAGAGAATAATGTAGATTGCCGGGCCCTACAGAAGCATTACCAGTGGAGGAAATTGCAGTCTCTAGTTCTGAAAATTGAAAAGGAGCATTATATGTTTCTGTGTTATCGGAATGGAATTGTGCTAAATCGGTGTGAAAAGTGTGTTGTGCATTTTGTAAGAAATCCGGTCTGTAGTTGTTATCCGAGCTATTTTGAGCCAGGGTCTCCACTATTGTGGTTACTATTGCTTGTGGGTCTGTAATGGTGATAGTTTGGATTTTGAGGGCCGGGAGTGATTTGGATGGGGTGCGTCCGGACAGTCGGCGGATTAGTTGCCAGATTTGGCTCAAGGGTGTCCGAAAAGTGCGCTGTTTTAAATATTCTCACCACGAACGACGCCTGGCTTCGCGAATGAAGCGGCGTGTCCTCGCTCATTCATGGTTACGGATGATTAAATTTTGTTGATCAGGGTGTCTTAAATAATTCCTAAATGCTTTTTCTTACCGCGATGGCATGTGATATTTCGGGACTCCACCAAGGTACTGGCGTTCGTTTTGTAAAAGGTTTTGTGATTGGAATTGCCACAGATGCTGCTTCGAGAAGTGTATTTGTGATTAAGTTCATGTTTTGCACAGGGGAAAGACCTGGGTTGCATTGTACATATAAGAGTTCATGAAACTTGATCCAGTCTGCTTTCGAAGTTTTCCAGCGCGGGATAAAATTGGCTGTGGTATTGGCCGCAGTTGGAAATGTTGGTGTTAATTTAAATGGATAATGATCACCATCACGAATGTCGGTGTCGACCGTCCAATAAAAATCGTTGGCCAGAGCCGGAGACCAAATTGTTAAATCTATTCCAGTTTCTGTGTTGTGTCCGAGGTGAAAAAAGTTGCCTCTCCAGTGTTAAGTAATACTAAATTGTGTCGGTCTAAAATGTGTTGAATAATCCGTGTCTGTGTCACGAGTGTCTGGTTGTGTACGTTTTTTTTATCCCACGCTGGACTATGGGCGTTGAAATCGCCAAGTAAAATGAACGGGTTTTTGAAATGTGTTATGAGGTTTTCTAATTGTGTCAAAATGTTTGTATTGTCTATAGATGGTGGAATGTATAGTGACCATACATCTATATTTCGCCCATAAAAGAGTAAAGTACAACCTGCAGCTTGTAATGTTGAATTAAGTGTAATTTGTGTATGTGTGTAATCATCGTTCATGTAAAGGGCTGTACCTCCACTGCGGTGTGGTCCACGGACCTCGTCGTGGCGGTATAGTGAATAATTAAATTTAAAAAAATATACTGATCGGTAGGCAAAAACCATGTTTCCTGAAGTGCGATGAGAATCGGAGTTAAGATGCTAAAAACTTTCATTGCTGCCCATTTGGAGACCAAACTACGGCAGTTCCATTGTAGGAATATAGACATTTGCGAGAAAAAATAATAATATTTGTCAGCACCTTTCGGTGCATGGCGTAGCAAAGATTGCAGCTCAGGTGGGCATGTGGGTTGGGTGCAGACGGCGGCGGTTGACCCGCCCGATCCGTCCGGCCGACCGGTGACCTTGGCAAGGTCACGGCGGCCGGCCACTGCCGTGGGGGATGCCCACCCGCTGGAATGTGTCGGTCGGGTCACGTGGCCGCCGGCCGGCACTGGACGCGTCGGGCTTGGTCGACGGCGCACCGCAGTAGCACGCATTTCCCCCGCAGCCGAATGGCTGCGAGGTCTGGCATTCATTGTATAATTTGCCTGAGTGTATGGAGCCGGAGTGGTCTTCATGTTGGGAGCCATGGTGTTTTGTGTCGGTGTGGTCAGTGGTGTGAGTTTTTTTAAGTGGAGCTAAGCCGGGAATCATGTCAGTTTGCACCGAAGTATAAGTGGTGTTGACGCGAGGAGTGGGGGAGCAATGCTGGTCGCCTGTGCTTACGTTTTGGTGGAGGGGAGGTGGCCTCGACAGACCACCGGGCCTGGGGGTAGGACACCCCGGTCGTGGCTTTGACTGCGCAGACTTCCTTCTCCTTGTGCCAAGCTGGACATAGGGGTGATGTGGTCAGGTGGTCGGATGTGTTGCAGTTGAGGCAGTGGGCAGGCTTGGGGCAGGTCGAATCAGGATGGGGTGGTTCGCCGCACTTGGGGCAGCGGGTTGGTGGGCGACATGCCTTACTGCCATGGCCGAAGCGCTGGCAATTACAACAGCGAAGAGGATTGGGAATAAAGACACGGACTTGGTATCAGATGTAGCCGGCAAGTCTTGGGAAGAGTGGTAGAGTTGAATGTAAGGACCAGGAGCTCGTATCACGTTTCTGGCCGTCTTTAAAGAAGGTGATGCGGCGGACGTGGGTCACTCCCTCCGGCCTGAGCTCCGCCTGAATAACTTCCTCAGACATGAAGCGGAGCTCCGGCGCGAAGACGATGCCCTTGGCAGTGTTGCGGTTGGAATGAAGAGTAATGGTTACGGATTTACCACAAAATGTGGTGGTACGGAGGAGGGTTTTGGTCTGGACTCGGGTTTGGGTTTTGATGATCAGGGTTCGTTGGCAGCGGCTGCGATATCAGGATTGGCTAAGGAACAGATTGCGAGGAGTCGTTTGGTCGGCCAGAAAACGTTGATACGACGGAAGGAAACGGAGTCCTCGACAGGCTTGACGTCTACGTACGAGCCAGCGTATCGAACGAGCCAGCGCACGACGTATCGAACCCTGTCGAGGTAGGGTTCGATGGGTTGGATTAGTTCAGGTTGGAAGGGCGTGGTCTGGTTCGGACGTGGGACAGCGGCGTGGAGCGTGATAGTATGGTCTGGATTGCAAGGCGGGTTCGTGGTCTTGAAACGAGCAGGGTTCGGCGAGGCGCAAAGGGCTTCCATGGCGTCATCAAGAGGAATTGTCTGGCGCGGGTCATCAATGGTTGTGTTGAGAGATCGGGCATCAGAGGCCGAGTCCGGGGTCGCGCGATAGTCATCTGGTGGGGTCAGTGGGGGAAACTCAGACTCGGAGTCCGGAGGCGAGCTGGGATCAGAATCCTTCTTCCGCTTTTCCTCATCACGGTGAAAATGCCCTGCCCAATGAAATCTAAATAGACACGAAGAACACAGGGAGCGGAAGTACGACGACGTAAACCGAATGGGGTGACGGGTGTCATCCCACTAGAAAACGAAATGAGGAAGGAGCGACGGGTGTCACCCTACGAAAATGAAAAATAAAGAACTGCGGTAGCGAGCAGTCTGTCGCGCAAAAACTGGCACAGCGGAGTAATCAGTAGGCTCTGGCTATGGGCGAGCAGATAGTACCGAATACTCCATGTCTTTTACCATATTTTCAGTTCATGGTTACTACATTGGGAACTATGAGTTGGATGACGAAGTTTTGTGGTTTATTTGCCACCTGGTGAACTATTAGTTGGATGGCGAAGTCGGTGGTTTATTTGCCACATTGTGAGCTTTGAGTTTGATGCCGGAGTCGGTGGTTTATTTGCTACCTTGTGAACTATGAGTTCGATGGCGAAGTCGGTGGCTCATTTGCCACATTGTGAACTATGAGCTAGATGGCGGAGTTTGTGGTTCATTTGCCACATTGTGAACTACTATTTGGATGGCGGAGTCGGTGGGTAATTTCCTTTACAACTCCCATGCTCGTGTGGATTTTTGAATGACTTGCTAACCCGAGCGAACCAACCAAGTCTTGTTGAATCGAATCGAACCGTTAATCCTGCAATCGGATCAAGCGGATCAATCGGATCAAGCGGCACGAGTGGTCGTGAGGCGTCAGATAACACTCGAGAGCTTTTTTGTTTCGCTTACTTGGTATAATCTGTGCGGACTGTGCAGTCTGTGGTGAAATTTCCAGCTCATGCGACTCACGTCACCATTACTCATCAGTAATTCAACCGCCACCAAAAATGATGGCAGCGTTAAGAAGAGTGTCAGAATGGCAATCAGAGTTGCATATCGCGTGTGGACTGCGGCTTTGGGGCACGAATAACACACTTTTTTATCGAGCAGAAACAACCGGCGTGTAAGGTGCATTGTATTGAACCATTAATTGGAAGTGATGCTGCAAATTGGTTCCATCGAAAGATTGCATGCTGGATTGTCAAGCCAGTCAGATGCATGCCTTTTTGTTGTACATAGTCATCATCCACATGAGAACAACATGAGAACAGCATGCAACCTGTGTGGATTGTGGCTTGCATCCTACGCTAGGTGATCACATCTTTTTCACACATGATATCCCACGCTAGGTGATCACGTCATTTCCACACATCATATCTCACGCTAGGTGATCACGTCTTTTTTCACACATCATATCTCACGTTAGGTGGTCACGTCATTTTTCACACATCCTATCTCACGACAGGTGATCACGTCTTTTTCATGATTTTCACGATATCAGTACTGCCCCTGCTGAGGGGCAGTAACCATCGGTTCCTCTCATCACAGACGGAGGCCCTTGCCGAGGCGGCACTACTTCCACCCTGGTGAAAGCGCATTACGAGGAAGTTCCTCACCCCCTACACCGACGGAGGAACCTGATAGGGCGGTATCTTACCCCCACCCTGGCGGAGGAATCTGACGAGACGGCGTCTCACCCCCTCCCCCACCGGTAGAGGAATTTGATGAGGCGGTGTCTCCCCCCCCCACACCGGCGATCAACTGGATGAGGCGATGCACCCCCCCACACACACACACATACCGGCGGAGGAATCTAATGAGGCGATGTCCCACCTCCATCCCGGCGGAGACCCCTCGTTACGGACCGAGCCGTTCATTTAGCGTTCTGGGCCGGTTCTAAGCGTTAACCCGCCATAGGGAAATTTACTTAAAATCGTGATGTAATCGGTGTAGTTACTAACTGACCGGGAAAACTAAAATTCGACGCCTGGTTCCAAGTCGAACCAAGCTTTCGCTATAAGATGCACTACTCCTTGTGGTCGTAGTGGCCGTACTTAAGAGGCCAATTTGCATGAAAGATTTGCATGCAAGCCGATTTTAACATTGGACATCCGTGAAAGTTACACGCAACCTGATCTTATTTAGTCCTCACCATAGTGGTGTAATCATTTCCAAATTTCGACGCCCACTTTCAAGTAGAGCAATATGTAAGGCAACTGCCAAAAATATCCGGATGTCGTACTATTGTAACTTTAGAGGCCAAATTGCGTTGCATTTGCAATTTGTTGCTGTGCATTGCCAAAATGCCTATTCGATGCTATAGTTCAACCAATTAATCAGGTTTGTGGGCAGTTTGTGGGCAAACAGAGAGCCTGAAGCTTGTGGGCAAGCAGAAAGCCTGCAGCCTGTAAGTATGCAGAGCCTGCAGCTTGTGAGCAAGCAGAAAGTCTGAAGCTTGTGAGCTTACAGAACGCCTGCAGTATGTCAGCAGGCAGAAAGCATGCAGCTTGCTGGCATGCAACAAGCTTTCAACTTGTGAGAAAATGGAAATCCTTTGGCTTGGGAGAAAGCAGAAAGCCAGCAGCTTGTGAGCATGCAGAAAGTCTGCAGCATGTGAGCATGTGGAAAGCCTGCAGTTTGTGAGCATGCAGAAAGCCTGCAGTTTGTGAGCATGTGGAAAGCCTGCAATTTGTGAGCATGCAGAAAGACTGCAATTCATGAGCGTATGGAAAGCCTGCAGTTTGTGAGCATGTGGAATGCCTGCGGTTTGTGAGCATGCGGAAAGACTGCAGTTCGTGAGCAATCAGAAAGCCTGCAATTGTGAGCATGCAGAAGCCTGCAGCATGTGAGCATTTGGAAAGCCTGCAGCATGTGAGCATGTTGAAAGCCTGCAGTTTGTGAACATGTGAAAAGCCTGCAGTTTGTGAGCATGCAGAGTCTGCAGCTTTTGAGCATGCAGAAAGCCTGTGGCTTGTGAGCAAGTGGAATGGAAAACTCAAAACTCAGAAGGCTGCCATTCAAAAATGAAATGTGTTCTTAAAAAATTAAAAGCCTTACACTTCTAAGTCAAAAGGTATGTAGCTTCTCGTGACCAGGCCTGAGCTTTGAAAAAATAAATAGGCATGTATGATTTTGCAATAAATTAACACCTATTAAGCCTTCTCTCATACTATGCTCATTTGGGAATATGCATAATCATTTCAAGTTCGTCACAAACAAAGTCACGAGAAGATAGTTCTGACCTCAGGATTGCTAAACACCTTACCTACCTCAGTCTTTTCCAGGAACATTTCCCATTCAAACTCGGTCAACCATGCCTAACACTGAGAGCAAGTTAAAAAATCCTCTGGCTACTTACGTCAATCCATAATACTCGCTATCTCCACACATCAATGAAGGAAGGACGCGCGGAACACATACAATTAACAAAGGTGGGACGCCTCAACATATGGCTCCAGCATAAACGCACAACTACAGCGAATGTCGCACGCGCGCCAGAAATGTAGAAGCCCGCCTGCAGAGAAGGGCAGACGAAAACTCACGCATTACCAATATATTCCACTCATGATCGCTAAAAAATCCACTAAAGTTTGAACTTGTTGATTTCTTGCGAGGTATTACAGTACGGATTGAGGAAAATGAGACACGGAATGGAAGGCACGATACATCTTCGTGTAATGTTTGACTAGCTGCTCAAGAAGTTGCCTGATATAATAATAAATATATAATATCCAGCAAATGGTCCTCCAAACCATCGGTCCCTAACGCTGTTGAGGAAGTGTTCCCCCTCCCACAGTCGTTCCCCCTCCCACACCGGCAGGGATCTCTGCTGATGCAGTGTCTCACCCCCCCCCGCCCACACCGGCGGAGGAACCCGATGAGGCGGTGTCTCACTCCCCCCCCCCCCACCCCACCCACACACACACCGGCGAAGGCACCCGATGAGGCGGTGTCTCACTCCCCACCCACACCAGCGGAGGAACCCGATGAGGCGGTGTCTCACTCCACCCCCCCCACACACACCGGCGAAGGCACCCGATGAGGCGGTGTCTCAGTCCCCCCCCCCCACACACCGGCGAAGGCACCCGATGAGGCGGTGTCTCACTCCCTCCCCCCCACACCGGCGGAGGCACCCGATGAGGCGGTGTCTCACTCCACCCCCCCCCCCCCACACACCGGCGAAGGCACCCGATGAGGAGGTGTCTCACTCCCCCCTCCCACACACACCGGCGAAGGCACCCGATGAGGCGGTGTCTCACTCCCCCCACACCGGCGAAGGTACCCGATGAGGCGGTGTCTCACTCCCCCCCCCACACCGGCGAAGGCACCTGATGAGGCGGTGTCTCACTCCCCCCCCCACACACACCGGCAAAGGCACCCGATGAGGCGGTGTCTCACTCCCCCCCCCCCACACCGGCGAAGGTACCCGATGAGGCGGTGTCTCACTCCCCCCCCACACACACACCGGCGAAGGCACCCGATGAGGCGTTGTCTCACCCCCCCACCCACACACACACACCGGCGAACGCACCTGATGAGGCGGTGTCTCACTCCCCCCCCACACACACCGGCGAACGCACCTGATGAGGCGGTGTCTCACTCCCCCACACCCATACCCGGGTCTCACACACACCGGCGAAGGCACCCGATGAGGCGGTGTCTCACTCCCCCCCCCACACACCGGCGAAGGCACCTGATGAGGCGGTGTCTCACTCCCCCTCCCACACACCGGCGAAGGCACCTGATGAGGCGGTGTCTCACTCCCCCCACACCAGCCCTGAGGCGGTTCTCCCCCCCCCCCCCACCGGCGAACGCACCTGATGAGGCGGTGTCGGCGGCGTTTTTCCGCGTGCACTGTGCACGGCCGCGCGACACAACGGTGCACAGTGCACACGGATGTGGTGATAACACGACGTGGTGATGTGGTGATAACGTGGTGACCGGGAGAGCAGACCCAACGGTGCACAGTGCACACGGACGTGGTGATAACACGACGTGGTGATGTGGTGATAACGTGGTGACCGGGAGAGCAGACACAACGGTGCACAGTGCACACGGATGTGGTGATAACACGACGTGGTGATGTGGTGATAACGTGGTGACCGGGAGAGCAGCCCAACGGTGAAGTGCACACGGATGTGGTGATAACACGACGTGGTAATGTGGTGATAACACAACGGTGCACAGTGCACACGGATGTGGTGATACACGACGTGGTGATGTGGTGATAACATGGTGACCGGGAGAGCAGCCCAACGGTGCACAGTGCACACGGATGTGGTGATAACACGACGTGGTGATGTGGTGATAACGTGGTGACCGGGAGAGCAGACACAACGGTGCACAGTGCACACGGACGTGGTGATAACACGACGGTGCACAGTGCACACGGATGTGGTGATAACACGATGTGGTGATGTGGTGATAACGTGGTGACCGGGAGAGCAGCCCAAATGATCGCGACAGCCGTCGCCAATTAGCCTGCCGCTGCTCTCCCGCCGCTGCTCTCCCGCCGCCCGTGTCCGACGTATCGCCCACTTTGATGCGCTCGACTGCAGCCGATACAAAAACCGCACAGTCCGGTTTGCAGAACTCTGAATGTACTTTTTCTGGAGGCTATGTCGTGGCTATTGCCATTTCATGCGGCAATGAATTGCTCATCAGATGGCAGCGGTTGGTAGCAACTTCGTCTCATTTCCACCGCAGTGACAGATAAAAAGCGACGACGGAATATATCCTGTCAACTATATACTTTACGGTACCGGTCGTACAGCCACGTATATGTCGCACAAATTAAACAACTTGAAAAAGCCGACATTGCTCGGATGAACCCAGGAGCTCACCATGACGATGGCGAAAATGAAAGTCTACTACTTCGATTCAACACTTGAATTGTTAACGCAATGCTTAGTGATGCATTTATAAATGTACCAAATGTACCTCACAATGTGTTTGCGTACATGTGTGGGAATACACCCGATGGAAATATATATGGCATTTAAAAAAGAAGACTCCATTCCTATCTTTCGGGTCTGTATCAGCTGATCGGACAACAAATATGCCGGTATATCCGTCGGCAGTTCAAAACCATCGGAAGCTCATCAACAGCAGCATCCCCGTTCACTTGCTGTTGGAAGACTATACTGGAAGACTTCCAGTGCCTTCCCTGCTGTCCAATCGTTCGCTCCTGGTGGGTTCGCTTATTTATCGCATATCTAGGCTACCCGATGCATATATATTTGCGTCGTCATCATGGAAGGTGCAGTTCCGTTTCAACGGCCCTCAGCTCCGTCTTTGAAAACTTCGAACACACGCGGTGTTGGATCCGAATGTACCGAAAGAAAAGGACACACGCAGTGAACCCAGCACACGCGGTAAATTGCACACAACAAAGCATGCATGCCTTCAGTGGCTTACAATACCAACCAGCCTTTCAAAGATTTCATACTGAAAGAGACAAATTTAGTGAACGTACCAGCAAATCCGAATTATTAACGGCATCATTTATCAAACTGTGACGAAATGCGATACCAAGGCCCTCTTAACCGCGGAACATATTCCAGTGCCTTCTTCAGCCGCAGGTGGACCAGGGAGACTGGGCATGTCGGTGGTCTTCCCTTTAGCGTGCTCCGCATCCAGACCACGAGAGACTGGGTGGGCGGTGGTCTTCCCTTTAGCCCGATCCGCAGCCAGACCACGAGAGACTGGGTGGGCGGTGGTCTTCCCCTTAGTTCGGTCCGCAGCCAGACCAGGGAGACTGGGCAGGTCGGTGGTCTTCCCTTTTGCTCCGCAGCCAGACCGGAGACTGGTGGCGGTGGTCTTCCTTTAGCCCGATCCCAGCCAGACCACGAGACTGGGCATGTCTGGTCTTCCTTATTCGGTCCCGCCAGACCGGAGACTGGCAGGTCTGGTCTTCCCTTTAGCGTGCTCCGCAGCCAGACCGGGAGACTGGCGGTCGGTGGTCTTCCCTTGTTCGTCCGCGCCAACCACGGAGACTCGGCAGGTCGTGGTCTTCCCTTAGTTCGGTCGCGCCAGACCGGAGACTGGCGGTCGTGTCTTCCCTTTAGCTGTCCGCAGCCAGACCGGAGACTGGCCGGTGGTCTTCCCCTTAGTTCGGTCCGCAGCCAGACCAGGGAGACTGGGCAGGTCGGTGGTCTTCCCTTTAGCCCGATCCGCAGCCAGACCACGAGAGACTGGGCAGGACGGTGGTCTTCCCCTTAGTTCGGTCCGCAGCCAGACCAGGGAGACTCGGCAGGTCGGTGGTCTTCCCTTTAGCGCGGCGGGAGCAGCGCCCAATGCTTATCTTCGGCCTGGGGACCACCACCAACAGCGGTACATCGCCACGATCAGTGCGGTTTTTGCTGGTTTCTGCAGAATCGAGCACGCCGCGCTGACTTTCAAGGTCAAAGTCAGGCATGCTTCACGGGTCGGGTACGTTGGCTAGGAATTGCTGATAATCATCTAACACGCTCCGTCAAAATCACCACAAAGCCGAGCGCTTGGTGGACGGTGTGCACGGTGCCAGGACTTAGGCGCGCGTCCCGATCTCCCACTAATTCCAGCTCGAGTCGGGCTAATCCCAAATGCACAAGGTATCATCACGTGCCCATTGCACCGCACTGACCTCAACTCGTTCGGCAATGTTGACTTAAGACCAACAAAAATTCCTCTCAGACGGCGAGCGTTGAGGCTATCTCACGAACTCAAATGCCAGTTGATCGCCGGACCGGCAGTCGCGTAAAGCTTCCCGCCAAGCCCTCCATCGCACACGCACACAATGCTCCGCTGTGTGAGGAGTGTGGACTCTGTGGACAAGGGAGTAAGTGTAAGGAGTGAGCACGCTCACTGTGGGCAGAGAGTAGAGTGCATACTGTGTAGTCATAAGGTGATCTGAGTCAATAGGTCATGTGAATCAATAGAGATGGTATGAGTTAGTGGGTGGTGTTGGTCAGTATGCGGTGTGAGTCAATTAGTGGTCGTAGGTGATGTGAGGATGTTATATGATCTTAGGTGGTGTGAGGATGCGATATGATCTTAGGTGGTGTGAGGATGTGATACGGCCGTAGGTGGTGTGAGGATGTGATACGGCTGTAGATGGTGTGAGGATGTGATACGGCCGTAGGCGGTGTGAGGATGTGATATGGCCGTAGATGGTGTGAGGATGTGAGATACTGCCGTAGGCGGTGTGAGGATGTGATACGGCCGTAGGTGGTGTGAGGATGTGATACGGCCGTAGATGGTGTGAGGATGTGATATGGCCGTAGATGGTGTTAGAATGTTCGATAGGGATCATCGCAAATATTGGTCTGACTCGGGAGGATGACCGCACGTGGCATCCTCTTGGGGGTGATCGCCGCCCACGTCAGCAGTTCTCTCAATAACTGACCAGTGTTGCTTTTCAAATGTTCAATGCTGTTTTTGCAAACGTTAATTGTGGAAGTTGCGACTACTCGTCCCCCCCTCTCCCCTCCCCTCCCCCACACACACTTTACACCGCAATCTGGCACCGTCCTGACTGATACTTCAACACTCAACCACGTCATCTGCTGCTGCTACTACAATCTGGCACCGTCCGGACTGATACTTCAACCCTCAACCACGTCATCTGCTGCTGCTACTACAATCTGGCACTGTCTGGACTGATGCTTCAACACTCAACCACGTCATCTGCTGCTGCTACTTCTCATTGCGTCTCTTCAACTCAGCACCGGACACCTCGTCTCATCTGTGCTTATATCTCCTCCTTGTGATACTGCAACTTCAAGTCAGGTCCCATTCGTCTCTTCTCCAGTACCACACGTCCATACGCACACACACACACACACACACACACACACACACACACAACACGGTACACAAGCTACACAACATGTCACCGTAACTCCCTAATATATTGGTTATTGTTAGAGCGCTGGCCGGCGTTGGTCTCCCCTTTTATGGCAAGACAGTGTTCGAGCCGCTTCACGCACTCGCATTTGCCCCGGCTGGGACGATCAGTTGGCAACTGACCCGACAAGGCCGTGTACGAACCACCGTGGACAAGGCCGTGGCCGTGGCCGAGTCGATGCGTTAACGGCACGTTACTCTCGGTCAAAATACAGCCGTTCAGCTGGAATTTACCGATCTTGTGGTTGTATGTATGCTGTAGCCTGTTCACGCAACAACATCTGCTTAACATGGAATCCCGGTGCATACAGCCACCCGAGAAAGAATTCAGACTAAATTTCTGCTAAAAATATATAATAAATTCCAAGATTATATTACAAAGAACACCACGAACTGCCGATATCACCACCCTGTTGGCGGCCTGGCCAAACTAAGCAACAACCAGGCAGCCTGCTCAGCGTTGTGTTGGTCACTTCTGTGGATGAGTATTCGAGCTTAATTGCGTTCTCTATTAAATTTGATGTGCTGAGAGGCATAAATCCCTTCGAAGCGAAGCATCACTGCTCGTGGTGTGGTGGTACTGGATGTTCCAGCTCAAAGGGAAAGTGTCCGGACGTGTCTCTCCATCGCTTCCCGTCTGACACATTACGGTAAGCTCACGTGGGCGCACAGTTTCATGACCATGGTGCTGCACGGAAATAACTCATCTGAAAGCCGCCTCGCTTCCTATAACCTGGGACAGGCGAGCGACGTAGCTAAGCCAATGATAACTTTGTTCTTGAAGCCACAGGTGGCCTGCTGTGAAAAATTAGTTGAGTTTTTGTTTCGTCGAACGGTCCAGCTCTACCTTGACGCCTCTGTCGGTTGCTCCATCTCCTGTCAGGAGTAGGTGAGAGTGTTCGCAATAGTTGACAGGACAATTAATTAACATGTGCCACATGCTGAAGCGACGGTTGTAATCTTTTTCGGTTTCTCAGGCTCGCATTCTGCTTGCATTAACTCTTGCTAGTCGGAATGTCTGCTGTGTCTTGTAAGCATTGCGCAATGCTTGTGATTACAATCACAAAACCTAGAAACTAATGTTAGGACGGGCCCTCATGATGCTGAGTGGGGTAGGGGTGAGGGTGGGGCTGGGGGCTAAGAGAATGTATGCCCACCACTTAGCAAGACGCTGGCTGCGCTGCTGACTGATGATCACGGGACCACAGAGGATCACGGGATCACAGAGGATCACGGGATCACAGAGGATCACGGGATCACACAAGTTCCCGTTGTGATCCGGCGCTCCAATGTATGCAAGTTTCAGCAAGCTTTTCTGCAAAGAAAATGCGTGCAGGCTTTCACACCCATCCCGATCTCATTCTCCACTCATGCCAGGCGAGGACATGGGTGAGGGTTGCGGAATGGAGGGATGGAGGGCAGGTATTGTGCATAACGGATCCTGCCACCCCTCCGTCCGTCCGCCAGTCCTGCTTCCGCGGTGGCCAACTCACTGTTCAGCTGATGGTCACCCACCCGCAGGGAAGTTGCGCGATTCGATGCAGCGGCAGGTAGCCTGTGTCCCGGCGACAGCCGAGGTCTCGGAATGTCGCACCTATCACTCTGTGGTAGCATTCACACCAGAGGTGCACAAACCTGCCAACTCGCCTACCAGCATAGGTGACAGATATTGGCTGAAACTGTGCCGTTGTTGTAACAGATAATCATTATTCAAAGAAGGAAAAGTATTCACCACATAAAGAAGATATATCACTTCAGGAAAGACATTTTAACGCAAAAATATTTAAGGTACAGTTAAATTTTGATTATTTCACAAACTATTCGCTTATATTTCGGTAAGTTATCACTGCAATTTCGGAACAGGACATTTGGCAGCGCTAACTCTTTTGGGACAGATCCCGGTGCACAATATCGGCTGCACGCAGCCAGCTCCATTAGGCTGAACCATGGCGCAGCAGGCTGTCACCGATACGCCTTGACAGTTGATAGGGTTCGATTCCGTCGACCTGTGCCATTGGAGACCTGTGCTTTACCGTTTTTGGGGCCTGTGCTATTGGAATAGGTTAGGTAAAATCCGAAAGTTTCTAAATGTGACAGATTGATGGGTTTCAATGCTTGTAGGTGACATTCTTGACGTTTTGTGCATCTCTGGTTCACACCGGCAGCCTGTTGAGTTAGCCCTAGCGGTACGACTCAGTCGTGGGACTGAGACGAGCTGGGCAGCTCCCACCCGACGGCCGTCAAACAGCCGCCTGCAATGCCACGCAATCCCAGCTCTGATGAATGCCACGGTGGCGCACAACTTGAACTGAACTAAACTTGAACAGAGAATGCGTTCTTTCCTTCAGGACGATAACGCATATAAATATTTCGGTGCAAATGCAAGTCCATGCTATTGCTGAAGCCAAGGGAGTGGGAACCAGAGGGCAGAGGGGGGAACGACCCTCCGTTCTGCCCCTTCCTAATTTTGAACGAGTTTGACACTGACCTTGCTGCGGTGGCATGGCAGGAATTCACCTCTAAGTCGCTCTTTCCTCTCCCGCCAATTTTGAGACAATTCCGTACCACTCGCTTCAGCCCCTGATGGATCTCGGATTCAAAACACTGTGATGGAAGTTGTTGGGGTTGGGAAAAATGAAGTGCATTTCTTTGCAGCTTACATTCCAACGCCGCCTTAATGCACGGCAGGTTGCCCATAAATTTGCAGCGTCCCAACACGGACAAGATAAGCCAAACTTCAATTGTTCATCACAGCATAATTAACCTTTCAATTACGCCAACATCCACAGACGAGGACGACCCACTGTGTCAGCTCGATCTGGCATTGATAAATGACCGCACGGATCTGCAGTCCCCTGCACATACATGCCACGGCGTCCAGCTCTGCGACGAGAATGCCGAATCGATGCGCCTCTGGAGGATCGCTAATTGTCGGTGCACGCCGAAGTGCCGATATATCCGAGCAGAGAGTGAGTCCGAACAAAGCCCTGGTCTCGTCACCCGTCCGTTGATACATCCGAGCAGAGAGTGAGTCCGAACTAAGCCCTGGCTCCGTGATGTGGCTCCGTGAACCAAGCTCTGGTCCCGTGACTACTCCGTTAATATAACCGTGCATAGAATGAGTACGAATTAAGCCTTGTTTCCGTGACCCGTTGATTCATCCGAGCATAAGTGAGTCCGAACTATTGCGCATTGGGTGATCCACGACGCACTTTATGCACATTCAAGGTAAATCGCGCCGCCCACGCTGTTTCGCCGGTGGGCCGCGCGATTGGAAAATGTTCCGAGTGGTGCGAGTGGTGAACCCGGAACCTTTGGTGGCCAGAGCTCAACACCTTAACCACTCGGCCATCCCCGCCCCTGACGTGCGTACGATAATGGCAGCATGGAGATACGTACGATAACGTACGTACGCTAATGGCAGCATCGAAATACGTACGGTAAGGCGCGTACGATAATGGCAGCATGGAGATACCGCACCAGTACTGCTCCATGGTGGAAATTATACTGCAATCGACTCATCACATTCTTATTACGTTCTAGAATAGCACTTAGTCCTCGGTAACCAGACCATGTGTTAAGTAGTAGCCCTAAAAATAAAGTAGCCAGGTAGCCAGGCTCGGTTCAAGGGGCGTAAAAGTTGCAAAAGTAGCCATAAATCGTATAGAATATAAAGACCTCAATTATCCTACCGTTTGCATATATATATATATTTCGATTCATTATTACATACCTTTATATATTACTTATTTTCTAATATATCCAAACCGCTTACGGAGGAGCATTCTTGTTCTTACCATGATTGCAGTGGAGGACCGAGGACTTAGCCGACGGGTGGCCATCCAAAATTTCGGCGCCCCCTTGGGCTTTAGTGTCCCTTCTCTCACTGAGAGAAGGGGCACTAATCTCATCTCATTACTCTCATCCAAAGTTTGACCTCTATTGCTCTTATGCGAAGTCAGCAATACGACTGCCATAACACGGAGTTAGGATTGCGACTGCCATCATGTGGGTAGCTCACTGCCATGACACAGATGCCAGAATACTACGGAATGCACGGATATGCCATGACATGGGTGCCGGGACTGCCCTACACGTGTGCCGGGATTACACAGATACCGGGAGTGCCATGACATGACTACTGGAAGTACCATTACACAGGTTCCGGGAGTGTGATCACATGGTTACTGGGAGTACCATTACACTGGTGATGGGAGTGCAATTACTTGGTTACTGGGAGTACCATTACACAGGTGCGGGGAGTGCCATTACACGTGTGTCAGGAGTGGTATTACATGTGCGTCGGGAGTGCCATTACACGATAACCGCAACAGCCATTATACGGGTGCCAGGAGTGTCATTACACGGCTGTCGGGAGTGCCATTACATGTGTGTCAGGAGTGTCATTACACGGTTACCACGACAGCCGTTACACGGGCGTCGGGAGTGCGTTTACACGGGTGTCGGGAGTGCCATCACACGGTGACGCGTCCCGTGCGTGGCGTGCAGCGACTGCACTGTCGGACACCGTCGGACACCGTTGGACGTCGACGCGCCAGATGAATGGCGTGCGATGTCCGTGAAGCAGGGTGCGGCCGGCCAGCGGGACCCCTCTGTGCCCGTGCTGCGGCCGGCAGAAGTTACGACCGGTCGTAGATCTGTCCGCCGACGCCGGCCCCGGCGTCCGCCCGCTGCACCGGCGGCCGTCGCCGCGGTGATGCAGTATTTCGCGACCCAGAGCCGGCGGCGAAAGTCGCGCCAGTCGCGGCGCTCGTTATTGTGGCCGGCGCGAGCGACAGCGCTCCTGGCGGGCCGGCGACGCACTACGCCCACGGCGACTGTGCCCCGAGCAGGCACACCGTACACGAGTCTCTCTGCGACCGGTTGCCGCGCGTCAAGGCAGCGTTGCATTTTACTCGCACACTGTCAGTTTTGCATGCGACATTTACGCGTAAGTGATGGAAGTAAATGTGTCGTTTTGTATGCTTTTTGGATGGTTCAGGTCAATCCAAGTTTCTCGTGAACCACCCCAATTGGGATTTGAGCTATCTCAATAGTTTTAAAGAGGAAACGACAACCATTAGAGCGAAAGTGCACATTGCAAGCATGCTCAGAAATGATCAACACTGTGCCGTTAATGTGAATCTAGATCCTTTTAGTTATTAACGGTATAACTGCTATGTTTTGCCATCGTTTCTGAACTGCTGCCTCCGCAGTTCATGCGAGTTCATAGGAGTGCAAGCGAAACTTGGCACCAATATGGCCAGGGCCTCCTCTAACATGTTAACTAGGTGGGATGCGTCCCACCTAGTGCCGTGAAATCCCACCTAGTGGAGTAAAAAATCCCACCTAGTCAAAGGGAGCTTCGATGGAGAATGCAACCAAAACAAATCTTGGCATAGTTCCGGTAGCGAAAGTGATCTTTCCTTTGAACGGTGCATTTTTATCACGAAGAAAAATGGTAGCAAGTTGGCAGCACTTATAATGAGGTGAAAACAACGAGGAAGGCTCAAATGTGAAATGCTTCGGTGAAAAAAAATAATGCTACGAAGCCAGCATTGGGTCCATTAATGGTGGTATCACAAAACATGACATTCTAGACTTTTACGCACAGATGATTATAAAAAGTAACCAAATGTTCATATTAAGTAAAATTGGATAACAAATCGGTCTAATATATTTCGGGCGTGACCCTTCTTCGGAGACAGAATAACATACAGAGACATTTTACGCACATCTTCTATATAAAGGGCGAGTTTTGTTTGGATCTCTCTCCTGATTGGTTTGGACCAATCGCTTTGGACCAATCAGCGTCGAGTATTCCTGTGACGTCACAACAATATCCGATGTCCGCGATGACTCATATCAATACTACCCAGTCGCCGTGTGGTGGCAACTGTGATGACTGGCAAAGCGAGTGGTCAGGATGTGTTCATTCCACGCATCCCACTCATACCGTCTGACATGCCATTCGAGTTCAAACGACTACAGTTTCCCGTGAAACTCAGTTATGCCATGTCAATCAACAAAAGTCAGGGACAGTCACTGCATGTTGTCGGACTGAATCTCACTTCACCAGTGTTCACCCATGGCCAACTGTATGTCGGCTGCTCACGTGTTGGCAACCCCAACAGGCTGTACATACTGTCTGAGGAAAAAGGCAAGACCCGAAACGTGGTCTACCACGAGACACTCAGAAAAACATTGGTCGCCTGTGTGTGTGTGTGTGAAACCAATGTATTGTTACTGTGTAACATGAGTACCTGATGATGTACAATACACGTTTACCAGTTTACATGAATTCGTTTTACAACCCGGGCGAAGCCGGGTACTGGCCACTAGTGCTATATATATTAAGCCGTCTACCAATATTGACGAACTCATCATCTGAGTCTAAGTATTTAAATTCCAACAAACCAAAGGGCATTGTAACAAGTACATGTGATGCGACACTGACAGAGCCAAAATGTTCGTCGCTTCCCTAGACACCCTCTGTATACACCTATCCTATGCATCTCTATAAACACATATATCCGTGATGCGTTAATACTCTCGAAGTGTTCGCGTGTGTGGATGAACGAGTGTGTAAGTGAGTGAGTGAACACGTGAGTGCGTACATGGGTGAGTGAATTAATGGGTGAATGATGGGGTGAATGATTGTGCCGGTAGATGATTACGGAGTGAATAAGTCGGCGAGGTCAGGTGACGTCTGTACAGTGTCATGCTGTATAGGGAACTGGTTTTGTGAGGTCCATGATGCTACCATTGTGTTTAGGGGAGAATTTTGGTTCCTGATTTCAATGGATTCTGCAATTTTGAGTTCTGCCATGTCTTTACAAGTCCGCAAGATTGTAATGCTGAGTGTTGTTGGAGTGATGGTGCTTTCTGGGTGATTTGTGGCGAAATGCTCTCCAAAGGGGGTGTTTTTCGTTTTGTTCTTTGCGTCTCTGATGTGTTCCATGTATGGCCAGGTAATGGCCCTGGAGCACCAAACATAGCACCAGACGCCTTCAAAAATCGCCCACGGCCCCGAAGAAAAAAAACGTACCGGAGCTCGTAAAATCGCGGTGGGACGGAAAATATGACGCCACGTGTCCGTAAAAAGTCAGGCCGAGAATTCGACTTTAAGCAAATTTAGAAGAGGTCCCCAAAAATCGTTCCGAGCGCAGAAAACTCCAGTCATGCGGTCACCAGAATGACGGGCCTAGGGCCGAAAAGTCACACCGGGACCCCCAAAGTCGTGCTGGGCCCACAGATGTGCGACAGGAGCCACAAATAAACACAACAGAACCCAAAGAGCACAACGGGAGGCCGAAAAGGCATCGGACCTTCCAAAGCGTACCTAGTCTCGCAAAAAAGCGGTAGGGCCTTCAAACATGTGTTTCACCCCTAAATAAACACGCTGGGAGCCCTAAAAAAACTCACCGGTGGCCCTCAAAGCACACCGTGGCCATGAGACCCCATGAGGGCTTCAAAAACAGGCTGGGGCCCGCAATAAGCGACCAATGTTGCTTCTTCGCTTTTTGTTCATTTTTAGGACCATATGGTCATACAATAAACACCAAATATACACATCGGGGTATTCGAAAACGCGCCGGTACCTCACAAAATGCATCGGTGCACAAAAAAGCAACAAAACCCTGCAAGATCATGGGTCTCAAAAATGTTCCGGGCCCCAAACGAGAATTGACTGGAACCCTAAAACACATGTAAACGAAAACAAATCCAATGGTGAAAAAACACTGAGCAGGGACTCTGTTCGGTAGCCAATCTGGGAGCATATATAATCAAAGAGATGAAGTGCATCAAAGCTCAGCGGGTATCCGGATTTCTTAGCCACCAGAAAATGTTGGAAGAAGAGAACTAATCATCGAATTGAATAAATCGAATTTTGCCAGGCAGCCAGCCAGACAGACAGACAGACAGACTTGTATTGAAGTAATCCACAATGGACTTGTGGCTATTACGACCTCGCGTTAATTATATAAAACAGCTCAGCACAAGAGGTCAAAATCGCATAACAGTTCAACCGGTGGTCATACATGTCATAATACAATAATTTTATACAAAAACCATACGAAGCATTCCATTGCGTCAAAAATGGCGCAAGACTATCATGTGGTAGCAATTAGCAAAACAGGAAGCCTAACAAAAACCGTAGAATCGCACGAATTGTGGCGAATGTGCTGAATGCACAAGGCGGGTGTACACGTGCACGAACGTTGGCTTGGTGGCGACCGGGCGTTATGGACTGGAATACCTGAAATTTGGAAAAGTTTACATTTTAAAGTTATAGGTGCATTTGTACAGGTGTAATTTCAGCAGTCTGAGATGACATCGAGGGATACCAAAAGAAAAGCTTTCAAAAAGGATGGGGGAGTTAGGATTGGAATCCGGAACGCGACCGGGCGTTATGGACTGGAATACCTGAAATTTGGGAAGTTTACATTTTAAAGTTATAGGTGCATTTGTATAGGTGTAATTTCGCGGTCTGAGATGACATCGGGGATACCAAAGAAAGCTTACTCAAAAAGGATGGGGAGTTAGGGTTGGAATCCGGTTACTCAGCCCCCCCGTCCACAGGAATATTAAGTTGGTCACTAATTGCTTTATATACAAAAAATAAAAGGACCACTTTGAAAAATAGTGGTCGAAATCCGGTGTCTTTAGGTAAAAATAGTGGGAGGCTGGACACCCTCCAAATCCGTTCGCCCCCTCCCGTGACGCAAACCCTAGGTACGCCACTGGGGGGTAGGGTGGGGGGTAGAGGCAGCGCCGAAAGTTGCACCCTCCCCCAATCGGAGGGCTAGATCCGCCTGTGACGCAATATTGCTCTGATTAGACATGAGTAAGAAATCGCACCTAGTGAAAAGTGTCTTAGAGGAGGCCCTGAATATGGCTATGACACTAGTCAACGCTTACTACTTACTGAAATCAAAATATGGAGGAATAAGGAGCTAGCTAACGTTACAGGTATGGCCATTGTTGATGTCAAATGTTTTTATGTTTGAATAATGCAAGAGAGATGGTATGAATAGAGTTTCATGCCAATATCATTCAATATGTGCTATCTTGCTCCATTCACAAAAATAACACTGCATGGGATTGTATGCACCAAGGCAGAGTGTCTCATGGATGTGACGTCATTTTTGCACCCGGCTACGCCTCATGCAACGGCAACATCACCTCCATGTGACATTCCGACACTGCTACACGAAACCGCATTCAGCATTCTCACACTATTGGTCAAATTTGCATTGTTCGTTGCAACTAATTATCCTCTCGTGCTGTGCGCAGGCTTCACAGTCACCTCGCCGAAGGGCTCGCCCACTATCGAGAGTGTTTCCAGTACGATGTGAAAGACGTCTAACAGCCAATATCAAATCAGCGAGTGCTACTAATGATGTGCCATGTCTTGCGGTGGGATGTGCTTGCCGGTCTTAATGATGTGCCATGTCTTGCGGTAGGATGTGCTTGCTGGTCTTAATGATGTGCCATGTCTTGCGGTGGAATGTGCTTGCTGGTCTTAATGATGTGCCATGTCTTGCGATAGGATGTGCTTGCTGGCAATCCGTCGTTACTGCAGTCGATCCCACCAGTTCATAATGATGCTTGCAGCAGCTCACGGTGGTGTTCGGTGTTTGTGTCAAACTGTTACCGGAACGTTCATGGACCATATGGCGTTTCATGGCTTGTCGACACCTGAAAATTCCGTAATGAGTTATGATGCATTGCTATGGATGTCGGATAATTTGTGATGCTTCACGATAAATCGTGATATGTCGTTGTAATTCGTGATGCTTCATGGTAGTTCGTGGTGTCTAACGATGATTTGTGATGATCCGTGATAATTTGCAATGCAGTGTGACATATCGTGATAATTCGCGGTGTCTCGTGATCTCAGTGCCAATTCGAGATGTCTCGTCATAATTCGCAGCAGCCCACGTGATAATTCGTGATGTTTCGTGGACGGCTCGGGACAATGTGTGGTAGCTCATGATGGTTCGATATGCGTGGTAGCCCGTGACGATTCGATATAATTTGTGGTAGCCCGTGATGGCTCCAGATGATTTGTGATAGCTCGTGATAAATCGATGTCATTTGTGATAGCTCGTGATAGCCCGATATAATTTATGATAGCTCGTGATGGCTCGATGTAATTTGTGGTGTCTTGCGATGGCTGGTGCTTTTTCCATTCTTAGCCGCTCGTGGCTATCGCGTAATCTATTGAGTTGACAGGTGACTGTGAACATATTTGAGACGTGACTGGCTATCTCTAGGAGGGAGGCGGTGCTGGTTGAGGCGCGCTCACCTCGTCTCCTGTTGGCTGACGGTAGGCAAAATTGCTCTCCGTGCTGCTAGGTCTACGCAAGTGTGTTCATTATGTCTACCCAGGAACGTTTTCCACAATCTGTCCACGATAGTATTATGGTATTGGTCGAACATACCATAGCAGTCTGCCCATGACTGCATTATGTTATTGGTCATACATACCATAGCAGTTTGTCCATGGCAGTATTATGGTATTGGTCAGACATACCCTAGCAGTCTGTCCATGATAGCATTATGGTATTTGTCAGACATACCATACCAGTCTGTTCATGGTAGCATATTCAACGTCTGACTATGGCCTGTAGGGCGACACAAATTTCATCGGAAATTATTTCATACTCGCAAAGTATAGGGCACGGGATTTCAGCGGAGAAATCCTATGTAATGTACTGGAGAATTAATAGGATGAACATGCTGTCCCGAGGAAATGTAGTGCTTGCAGCATGTTGCGTCTTGCGAACGAAATTAGGTTTACTGAATTAGTAAAACCAACGAGGCACTAATGGAGATCGTTCAGAATTGCTGCCATCAGTGATCGGATATCAATCCCGTACGTTTGTGGCTGTCGCGACGGGTGAAGGCATCGGAGGATGCAAGGTGTAGCGCGCGCTGCACCCTGTGTCGGATGGGTCAGCTGGAATGCATACAGTTTTCACGGGAACAAAGGGAACCAGCCGAAAAAAATAACCACAGTCTTGAATGTTACACAATTGACAGTTTCGGGGTTGAATGTTGGGACTATTGCCACCAAAAGTGTTTTATTTTGAAGGATCTGAGAGGTGGTAGTGGGTGTGAGACTGTGCCATGCGCCAATAGTCCCAATGTATGGGTTTGTCGGTCACCATTTCAGGAAAGCGTATTTGCTTACTTGGATTAACAGCCCACATATTGTCCCGTGTGTCGGTTTGTCGGCCTCACCTTTCCACGGAAAAATTACCCTGCTTTTGTGATATCAGAATTGGGCTTTGCCGGGCCGAAGGTGGGTTGGCATTGTCAAAATTAGACCCACTTCAGGCATCAGATGACATGATCGTCTCACAATTGGGCTTTCTGGGACTGGGCTTTGCCAAGGTTGGCTCACCCTATCATAATTACATGTTGCCAGGGGCTGTGCCTTCGCGGGGTGGGCGCACCCCGTCATAATTGGGATTTCCCGAGCTAGAGAGAGAGAGTTTCGTGTTCTCATAGTGAGCAAGGGTGCGAGCGGCGAAGTGCACGCGACCTCGTCCTCCCACGCCCACATTTACCCGCCGGCTGGAGAAGGCTCGTGGGGCGCCAGAAAACCTTGCAGCCACGTCGGCTCCACCACCAACCGGCACTGTCAACCACTGAAGAAGAAAAAAAACGCCGCTGCAGCACTCCTTTCTCTTTCGCCAGCACACCGCGACCCGGTCGTACGCGCCGTTAATTGACATTTGTGGCCGCATGGAGTCCGTATATCACCGGCCATCATCTGCTGCGGACGACACGAGCTCGGCTGCCGGTCCGACCGGCGCGCCGGCGGCCATTAACATTATCTGCGGCGTGTCGGGGCGGGCCGGCCTTTTGTGCCTAGCGCCGGATCCTGTTTGCGCGCCGCGGACGATTCTGTCGCCGGCCGACCAGGGGGAGGGTGGGGGGCAGTAGGGGGGGGGATACACGGCGAGAGCGGGCCGCCAGCTATCTGGCCATCTGCGCGACTGAGGCACACGTGTCGGATACGCCTCCGCCACCAGATGAGCGCTGGATAAGGCGGTGTCCGCGTCGTGCTGCGACCGGTCTCAGTGAACTCACTGCCGACGCTGCTCATCCGCCACTCAGGACGTCGGCGCACTTATTGGCCGGCTCACGGCCGTGCAGGGACGGCGCGCGCGATTACTGCTCGCTGCCGATAACGATGCATTCCGCTGCACTGGTAATAGCGTGGTAGGAAATTCCTAGCGCCGGCAAACGAAATTCTGGCGGTAATTCAGCACTTCTGGGTTGCAAGCCGATGAATACGTCCAGCATTGATGTGACTGGCAATGGACTGATTTCAGGTCACACGTAATTCGATATTATACGCCTGAAATCAAAGGGAAAAAACGTTCTTCCATAATAGAAGTCATGTTTTGTTCTTCTGAAATCACAAATATATAAAATGCCAAACTCAAAGCATGCCCGCCGAGTTAATGGATTGCAAATCAGAAGCTGATTGGTGCCATTGGCTGTGACGTGAGATGTTCCACCTCCGCAGTGACCAGCCTCCTATAAGATGGCTGATTTTGACTGGAGTCTCATGGACAACAAGAATAGGCAGCGATACTGTTTGGAGGCCACAGATCATTCTTAACGCTTTCAATGGCCGTCCACATTTTTTGTGTGTGCACAAAGTGTTACAAAATAGGTGGGGGGAATGACAGAAGTGCACAGCATGCATACACGAGTTTATTCCGCCTAATTGTTAACTCCGATTATGTTATTATTCACAGACATCATTCTTGTATATAATGTTGATCATCGGATGCAATGGTATCATGTTAAAATGATTAATCACCTACTATTACTTCTAAATATGATTACATGATACATTTTCTTCATGACCCACGAGAGGAGCAGCTTCGAGTGACGTCAACGGGGTGCCTGGATCTATGGAAATTGAAGAGATGACATCGACCTACCTGGAGTGACTGGGATGTGCGCTAGGGCTCAGCCTAAATATCTCCTTTAACGATTATATAACCCCCAAATCGCCAAGTTCGTTACCTTAAGAACTGCCAAATTTCCACCATTGTTTGACTGGAACAGAGCAATGACTGGAGCAGACTGGAGCACCACCAGCCAAAGGTAGCACGGAGTGCAGGTAACATCAAGCACAGGAGCACGGAGTCTGTAGCAGATAGGAGTTGTCCATGCACTCGAACAATTAAAAGAAGCTAGCTTTTGGATTAATCTAGGGGCATACTTAATAGGAGCTAAGTTCCTTTATTTGCTTGGACAACTCACATCTGCTACAAGCCCTTCCTGATGGTCTGGCTCCAGTCAAACAATGGCGGAAATTTGGCGGTTCTTGGAACAGCAAACTTGGCGGCTTTTGCGTTTTGGAATTGTTCATGCTTAGCCGGAGGCTAAATTCATTTAGCCTCAGCCGGAGCCAGACATGCTTCTTCTGGTGAATAGCAAGTCCTTTGGAGAAGTAATTGAGTAATATTGCTATAATCGATACCTTTGGCTCATTGCACGTGAAGCTCTCCATTCGTCTATTGCTATTAACCGAACATATTCAAGGAGGATAAGCATTTTACAACAAAGATATTCCTCAATTCACGAAAAGCGAATATTGTTAAAATTGTTCTGAAAACAGCGTGCAAGCAGTGCATGTCATTTTACTTTTGTTTCCTCGCCCTGATCTCGAAATATATTTTGAGCGATAAAGCCTGCCAGAAAAACGATATTTCAGCTATTACTATTTTTTCTTCAAATCAGGAAAGTCAGCCTTGGCTGGATGAAACAGATGAAAAGGCCAAAATTTCGACATAATCTACCTAATGCTGCATTACTCATCATCTTATGTTACTTCGTTCAATTTACTTCCACCATACTTCCGATCGTACCTGCCTAACCATTCATACTCATGCTACCTAAGTTTGAGAGCATTACGCCTTGTGGCTACGGTGAACCACTCCTCATATAGCCTATTTCGTAATTCCTTCAACGGAAGTCCTTTATCCTTTTGAACCCGCGATATATTGGTATCGCGTATACAACCTTAATGTGTCATCTCATCGCAAACAGCACCGTATAGAGCCGCGCTGTCGCAAATGTGGAAGTGTTCGAACAAGCACAGCATGCGTGTCCAGCCTGTCTCCAGCACTGCCAGCTGTGTGGTCACGACAGGCCGACCCGCGTCCAGCCTGTCTCCAGCACTGCCAGCTGTGTGGTCACGTGACAGGCCGACCCGTGTCCAGCCTGTCTCCAGCACTGCCAGCTGTGTGGTCACGTGACAGGCCGACCCGTGTCCAGCCTGTCTCCAGCACTGCCAGCTGTGTGGTCACGACAGGCCGACCCGCGTCCAGCCTGTCTCCAGCACTGCCAGCTGTGTGGTCACGACAGGCCGACCCGTGTCCAGACTGCCTCCAGCACTGCCAGCTGTGTGGTCACGACAGGCCGACCCGTGTCCAGCCTGTCTCCAGCACTGCCAGCTGTGTGGCCACGACAGGCCGACCCGTGTCCAGCCTGTCTCCAGCACTGCCAGCTGTGTGGTCACGACAGGCCGACCCGCGTCCAGCCTGTCTCCAGCACTGCCAGCTGTGTGGTCACGTGACAGGCCGACCCGCGTCCAGCCTGTCTCCAGCACTGCCAGCTGTGTGGTCACGACAGGCCGACCCGTGTCCAGCCTGTCTCCAGCACTGCCAGCTGTGTGGTCACGTGACAGGCCGACCCGCGTCCAGCCTGTCTCCAGCACTGCCAGCTGTGTGGTCACGACAGGCCGACCCGCGTCCAGCCTGTCTCCAGCACTGCCAGCTGTGTGGTCACGACAGGCCGACCCGCGTCCAGCCTGTCTCCACCACTCCCATTGTGGTCACGACAGGCCGACCCGTGTCCAGCCTGTCTCCACCACTGCCAGTTGTGGTCACGACAGGCCGACCCGTGTCCAGCCTGTCTCCACCACTGCCAGCTGTGTAGTCACGACAGGCCGACCCGTGTCCAGCCTGTCTCCACCACTGCCAGCTGTGTAGTCACGACAGGCCGACCCGCGTCCAGCCTGTCTCCACCACTGCCAGCTGTGTGGTCGACAGGCCCGTCCAGCCTGTTCCACCACTGCCAGCTGTGTGGCCACGACAGGCCGACCCGTGTCCAGCCTGTCTCCAGCACTGCCAGCTGTGTGGTCACGACAGGCCGACCCGCGTCCAGCCTGTCTCCAGCACTGCCAGCTGTGTGGTCACGACAGGCCGACCCGTGTCCAGCCTGTCTCCACCACTGCCAGCTGTGTGGTCACGACAGGCCGACCCGTGTCCAGCCTGTCTCCAGCACTGCCAGCTGTGTGGTCACGTGACAGGCCGACCCGCGTCCAGCCTGTCTCCAGCACTGCCAGCTGTGTGGCCACGACAGGCCGACCCGCGTCCAGCCTGTCTCCAGCACTGCCAGCTGTGTGGTCACGACAGGCCGACCCGCGTCCAGCCTGTCTCCAGCACTGCCAGCTGTGTGGTCACGACAGGCCGACCCGTGTCCAGCCTGTCTCCAGCACTGCCAGCTGTGTGGCCACGACAGGCCGACCCGTGTCCAGCCTGTCTCCAGCACTGCCAGCTGTGTGGTCACGACAGGCCGACCCGTGTCCAGCCTGTCTCCAGCACTGCCAGCTGTGTGGTCACGACAGGCCGACCCGGCGGACGCGAGGTGTGTGACCTGATCCGCGGGTGAGGGCGGCAGCGCCGGCAGACGCGGCAGAATTGCGCGTCAGAGCTGGGGAGCAGTGCTGCGCCGTCGCTGTGCCCGGCCCGGAACTTGACGCCCATGTTCTGCACACGCCGTCCAACCTCGATGACGTCAGCCGCCGCTGTCCCACTACGTCTGGACATGATGCGCGCACCGACGTCAGCAGTGATCCCGGCGATAGTAAACAGTGAGCCTGGTGATGTTCAATATTCAGAGCCGGCAGCACGAATCTTCGAGAAGCTTCTACCGCGCCCAAACTGTCGGCTGTGACGACGCAGCGTGTGAGCTCGTGTTCGATCTGCTCAGGACTGGCAGCGTGACTGGAAAAATCGCCTGAACTGAAGCGACCGATTGCAGAATCGGACATAAATATCAAGAGGCGGTTAGCTGCACGGTCTGACTCAAGCAACACACAGACTGCACGGCACCACGGCAGCTTATGCTGCAGCATGTTCTGCACCGTCTTTTGGAGCAGAACATTCCGAATATGTATTTCTGAACAGAATGTATGCATGGACAATTGGCCTACATGTATGTTCACTGCATGCTAACTTGCCCCCTTTTACCATGATTGCTATTGCAACATATTGCAACGCCAATAACATTCCATAGGATATTTGCAATATGCCAGCGACCCAAGGTAAGATGTCCGACAACGGTAATCAAGCAAGCATAAGCGAATCACAGGTTCATTGTTGGTAGTTATTGCATTTGGGACCTGGATTTTTTCGCTCACCTGGTTGTCTGGTAAACTGCACGTATACAAAGGCTAACGTGGCCAAAAACGTGCATATCTTTAGCCATTAGAAGCATGATTCCTTCGCACTTCCCTCCTGAAGCGACATCTGGGAACGAAGTGCAGGGTAAAATGGGGTCATTATTCATTTTATCTCATGGCTGAATTAATTATCACGTCTTTTGAACTATCAGTTCCTTTCATGCCAGTGGGAGGGTGTGGTGCCGTCCAGTGATACTGCAATGTGAATGAAGTCCGAAAAAGCTTCCCGTCCCAATTGAGAGTACAATCCGATTGGTGTGCAATCACTTCTCCCAGTGCGAGTACAGCTTCACTAGTGCACAGCCCCCCCCTCGCACACAGAGGAAGTTCCACCGGAGTACAGTACAGTGGGATCAAACCGGTTCACCCCATTGGAGTGCACTGGTTTGATCGAGGTCGACGCTTGAGCTGCTGAAGCAAGGCTCCTCCCGACAGCTGCCGCCTGATGTAACACAAAATACTGCGCCGTGTTGCTTCCGCTGGGGAACTTCAACTGGATGACTGAACTAACACCGAAGGTATGTACGAATAAGAGGCGCAGCCAGGGTGGCAAAGGGTGGCGCAGCCAGGATTTTCCTAAAGGGGAGCACGATGAATGCAAATTGTGAGAAATAGATAAAGCTTCCGGCGCGGTAATTTAGAGTCCTACGTGGTGCAATATCAAATTTTCTCGTTTGATCTAGTGTATTTTTGGGTGCTAAGGGGGGGGGGAGTGGTGGGTGGTGGAGGGGAGGCGGCCGGGCCCCGGACCCTATTGGTTGCGCCTCTGGTTTCAAATACCCAGCATTTTGAGATCGAAGCCCAGCCCGGCCGATCCGATCCGATGTGACCAGGCCCGGTGACCAGACCCGGTTGGAATCCGGTAAAATGCACTTAAGCTCGGTCAGAAATTGGTTTTGTAAGACACACTTTCCCACATGAAGCAACATTTCTGAGTTTTTTTTTCTTAAATTATGGTGATATCGCCAATTAACATCATCTTCGAAGGCATCGTTCACTCCCAGAACATTAATTCCAAATATGTATCGTATTAACACTTTCCCTTTATATTGTCAGGTGTTGATTGGAGTAGCATGACGGCTGCAAAACAATTATTGAAACAGAATGGTTAGTGTCCATTACATGATTGCAATGCCCGTTACACAATTGAGACTACTACCAAGCTTTGATTTATTCAGTGTTCAATAACCTGCAAAATGCTGCACCACGTATCAAATAATCATCATACCACACCAATATTAGATTCAGAAATTCGATTCCAATATTATTCAGTCATCAATCCTCATGATAATCTACTACAAAAAACAAAATAATTGGCTTACCTTATTATCACTTAATGTGTCGCTTCCGTCTCCAACCAAAAATTATTGATTTTAGCTAATTTTGTCATGACTGTGGGCTCGCTGGCATAAGCTAGTGCATCAAGTAGCCGTTAATAATTACATTGCACAGAAACAAACGTGGAAAAGCACCAGATATTGACATTACGGCAAACTCACACTACATTTAACTATGATAAGAAATACATGAAAATCACTAAACATGAATGGCTGAAAAGAAGGCAACATAGCAACAACTGAAAGAATGCGATAATCATCTGGCGAGGGACCGCAAATGCATATGGTGAGTTATGTGGGTTGGTTTGCCATAGAATGCGGTTGTTTACGTACGAATTGAAATTGTTTCGATATGATTGTATTGTATCTATACTTGATAAGCATACACCTGGCAAGCTACATTCAACATTGTGTGATTGGTTTTCCTGCAACTTCATCTCATGACGTCACATGCTGATCGACGTCGGCTAAAATGGAAACTGTGGATGCAGTTATTATTATATTGGCCATTAGTGGCACACTAGTAACAAATCGTATTACGATTTGCGGTCCGGTGTTCCCGGAAGCAAAGGCCCACTGGAACATGATTTTTTTCCCGGATGTTGCATGTACAACGCAGTCGAAGCGAACTAAAGCCCAGATAATCAACTAACAGGAATAGTTTCTAATCATTGCAGATGATGTTGATAATACATTTTTCGAGTGAGTGTTAAGCTGTCGGTCAACATTATGCCGTTGAACTAGAATTTCCGGATCGGGTGTCACAGCCAAGGTTCGTGCAACAAGCTTTGTATGGAATAGGACCATAGTTCGTAGAACCTACCTACCCATGGATCGGATCCATTGGGTATAACCATGAATTAAATTTCCATTAAAGATAAACATGACCAGGGACGCTATTGCACAATACAAACGCAAAAGTTCGTGCTTCATTCTCAATGCTTATAATGCTATTTTCTCCAATATCTACCGATGCCTGATATAATATACGGAACTATTGACCAATGGTTATCTATTTACCATGTGCATCGTTAGCCCGTTGACTACCGTTGGATATACATATATATATATATATATATATATATATATATATATATATATATATATATATATATATATATATATATACCATGCGCATCATTAGCCAGCTGATTACTGCTGGTTATATATATATATACCATGTGTATCGTTAGCTCATTTGACTACAGCTGGTCATATACTTATCTTCTGCATCGCTAGTCCGTTGACTACCGTTGGCTATATATTTACCATGTTCATCGTTAGCCCGCCAATTACTGCATGCATGCAAAATAACTTTCTTTTTTTTGTGTTACAAGTCATTGTACCTCCCTTTGACTAACAGTTAGAATGCTAAAACAAAATTTGTCAGGCACATTTGCACTCCTTTCCTGAGGCATCGGATAAGCAAAACAAATGACGTAAACTTATGCGACAGACATCATGTCCGTCCGGACATTGCAAATATACGTACAGTAACGCACCAACATTTTACAGTAGGGTAGTTCCATGCATTTCAGCGGACAGGTAATAAGCCGCCCTATCTGCCTGTAGCATGGGTTTTCTAGTCATGCCTGCTTATCGTGGTCACTGTGACAAAATGCTCGTCAGTTTGAGTTGAAATGTCGCCGAGTTTTACAGATAAACCCAGCGTCCAAATTGGCGCCCAAATTTTGGAAAAGAATAGTAAAATGCACATCAGGAGACAGATATCGAACTTGCAAATGTTCCTACAGCCTGGATTTTTACAGGGAAGGCAATGTGTAGCCGTGTAGGCAGTAAACTCTCAGGTGTCTTCCATGTTAGTCGTAGTAGTAGCCAAAGTAGGAAGGGTCTTCAAATTCATCGATTTAGAAATTGCTTGCTGCTCGATAATTTTCGGATATCGATATGAAACCAACCTAATATTAGACGCTTTCATTCACATTCACATTCGCTATTCAATTACTGGATTTGTTTTTGAAAATAACGTTAAGATCTCATGATTTCCCCCCAGATATTTACAGCATGTTGTCTAGTTCGTCTTGCCGGCCGCACCGCGGCGCTAGTAGTGGTCAAATGTCCTCATTTCTTGCGTAACGAAATGCTGGGGTTGGAACTGTGCATCAAATAGCAAAATGAAGTAATTGCACGTGGTGTGAAATGTGTTGCAGACTATTCAAATATGAATAAAAAAGTCCTGTTCATGGTCGCAATGACGTTGATTTATTTGAAGTTAGAAAGTAAGCTTTACACGGTACACTTTAAGAGTTGTGTTTGTGTGGACTCTTCCTGTTGACCATCGAAGCATGTAAAACAGCACTAATTGCTTTCTGATAAAAACGCTTGTTTTATTTTGCTTGCATTGTGAAAACAGATCTTGGTAATTTGATGTAGATTGCTTATCCAACCATAAATAGAAACGAATGGTACTAGTACATCATCTTAAAACTATGTGATGCAATGCTAGTCTCTTGCCACGCATTGGCAATTCAAACGGGACTCCTTCCATATACCGTTGCTTGTTATCTGGTGTATATATATATATATATATATATATATATATATATATATATATATATATATATATATATATATATATATATATATATATATATATATATAGATGCTTTGGCACTGTTGCAGTTGCAGGCCTTGCTTTTGAAGCTGCGAATCATGGACGTTTGAGCTATCAATCAATATCGTTGATGATCTGCTGTTTCAATGACCATCATGCCAGATATGTTGGAACTATTTGTGAGTTGATCGGCAGATTGCTGAATGCATACGACAAAATTCTGGCATGAAGTGGTGAGATGGGCTTCACGGGTTGCAAAATGATTACCATTATTCGGTTGATTTCAAAGCATGTACATTTTTATCTCCATTTCCTTTGCATTTGGCAATAAACGGACAGATCGGTTGAAAGCCCGGCATGTATCCAAAAACGATCGGAAAGCCCACCGTACCTTAGCGGGCTTTAGGTGCTTGCATGTGCCACCTTTGGTACAACACGAGAGCCAGGATCATGTCTTCAGTGACGATTCCAAAAGATTTTCCATGAGGAGGTGAGGAGAGGGGAATTGGGTCATCCGCAATCATACGGCTGGGTATGAGATTGCCGGTTTAACCCTATTCCTGTGATATTATTGTGTGCTGCCTGCGCGAGACGGGAATGGCCTCCCCCCCTACAGCCCCCTGAGACCTTGACACTTTCTGACTGATTACTTCCCAGTACGACCAACGAATCATTGTATCACGATGTATTCATCCATGTCGTTAAATACATACACACCCACGCCCTCACATACAAACTCATACCCACCAACCCGCACATACACACACAAACATCATGGGTGTGGGTTTATGATAATTATTGGCAGGCACAATACATGAAGGCAATGGGTGGACTCAAATGGACTAGTGGGGGAGGGGGATGTAATACCCAAGCACACTGACAGGATGCGGTATAAACCAAAAATTACTTTACAATTCCAATGTAAAAATGAGTGTACATTTCCTTCTCAAGCTTCGTTACTGTTCCATGGTTTGACATATTTTTAACAGTTTGAAGATTCCTGGCGATATGATCAAATGCAAAGCATTCGTAGAGCTGCATTAATCGTGTAAAGATCACCACCGCTGCCTCAAGTCATGCTGATAACATCCACTTACCGCATGTGCAACTGCATTTGCGATATTGCAGGCAGATTGCATCAGACAACATTGTGCAACCTATTGTAGTGTCCTCGCGTGGCCACCGCCAACCACGACATGGCACAGGTGTCATACCGCTACCGTCAGACAGACAGAGGTGTCATACCGCTGCTGTCAGGTCAGGCACAGGTGTCATACCGCTGCCGTCAGGTCAGGCACAGGTGTCATACCGCTACCGTCAGACAGACATAGGTGTCATACCGCTGCTGTCAGGTCAGGCACAGGTGTCATACCGCTGCCGTCAGGTCAGGCACAGGTGTCATACCGCTGCCGTCAGGACAGGCACAGGTGTCATACCGCTGCCGTCAGGTCAGGCAGAGGTGTCATACCGCTGTTGTCAGATCAGGCACAGGTGTCATACCGCTGCCATCAGATCGGACAGAGATGTCATACCGCTGCCGTCAGGTCGGACAGAGGTGTCATACCGCTGCCGTCAGGTCAGGCAGAGGTGTCATACCGCTGTTGTCAGATCAGGCACAGGTGTCATACCGCTGCCATCAGGTCGGACAGAGATGTCATACCGCTGCCGTCAGGTCGGACAGAGGTGTCATACCGCTGCTGTCAGGTCAGACAGAGGTGTCATACCGCTGCTGTCAGGTCAGACAGAGGTGTCATACCGCTGTTGTCAGATCAGGCACAGGTGTCATACCGCTGCCGTCAGGTCGGACAGAGGTGTCATACCGCTGCTGTCAGGTCAGACAGAGGTGTCATACCGCAACGCTCCGTGTCGACAGGATCCAATAGGTCTCCCAGCTGTCTCGCTGCTGCTGGACAGCTGCTGGACAGCTGGCCCGCACCACGTGCTGTGTGCCGGCGGCAGCTCCCACTCACCGTCTCCACGCACCACACACGCGGCGCCCGGCTGACTAACTGACACAGACGGGCCAGGCGGCGGCTGCCTGCTCGACTCCGCTCAGTACACAGCTCCACCCGTCAGCCGGCGGTGCTCAGGTGCCCCCGCGCGCCGACGCAATTAGCCCCTACAGCAGGCGTCAGCCGCTGGAAGCACTGCGCCGACAGCAGTCGAGTTTTTCGCCGCGCACAGCGTCCGCGCTGGTGTACAAATGCTATGCAAATTCGACGTTTTTGCGGGCGAGCGTGTCTTGGCGCTGTGCAAAAAGCACGTCGCGAACGTGAACGAATACCACTTGTTACGGCGCCGAGATAAACGTTCGATGCATCCTTATCAGGCGGGACAGCTATCGGTTCGCTGTGGCCGCCGGCCGGAGCTGTGTTTACCCCTGCGCCGAGACGTCGCTGTGACGCCACAGTCTGACCGGCGACAGCCGCGATAATGGATTCCCACCGCAGCGCGGCAATATTTGTGAAATACCCGGCACGAGACCTTGGCAGAACCGGCTCAGCGAGTGAATCAGCCGACAACGCGCCGACTCGTGATGGCTCCCGACGGCTCGTCCACCACTCGGACGACTCGTCCCACGCTCGTCCGCCACTCGGACGAGCCGAACTCGTCCCACGGCCGCATAGTGCTCGCAATACCGGTTTCTCTTTCCCTCCCTTCCTCTGACCCCTCTCTCTCTCTTTCTCTCCCTCTCCCTCACCCTCACCCTCTCTCTCTCCCTCTCCCTCTCTCTTCCTTTCTCCCATATGAGCATTATGAGGCTGACAAATCGGCAGAAGTGACAAATACTGACTCCTTCTCTGGGGCCACTACTGGCAACAAAAGCTACGCATTACGACAGTACATATTGAACTTGTATTTGCTAAACACCACCAACAGCGAAATTCTGCTTCAAACACCTCGTATATCCATAATGTGCAAAAAACGTGTTGTTGTGTAGGGTCTGCCTCAACGGACGGAAATAGAACCAAGAGTTAATCAGAGAAGCTTTAGATATAACTTAATAAGAATTCTTATATAATCAACTCGGCATGCGGATTGCAGGACGAACACGGTTTGAAATAGGAAAAGTTCTGCCGCCGACCATGTAAATATAAGTATGTACACGTAAGTAAATCATGCATACTTACATGATGTATTCTACTCCACCTTTTGTCCATCGTAGGTATTCTTTGTCACCTGGATCTCTAGATCGAATCGAAATCACGGTTGTGGAACCAGTAGAAGTTTGAGACTTTCAAAAATATGCATGCTTTGTACAGTGATTAGGCCATTTGTATCTGGTCACATCCTTCATTTTTTAAATAGTATTTCATCTTCATTCACTTCAATGACAATTAGAAGCTCTCAAGGGTTAAATTGTCCACGGAATAATACGTTTTAGATCCATTCCCCTGCACACCAACGACTCAAGGCATTACGGGTAAAACATGATAATCTGGGTATATGTTCTCCTGACCGATAATATGGCGAGATAATACGGCGCGGTTCATTAACTTACGAGTCCGTTTTAAATGCCACTGTGTGCATCCTCCAATCATGGAGGCCTGACGTGTGGCCGGCAGGTCGCCGGTCAGCGCCTTTCTCCCTGGTCGTCTGCTGAGGTCGCGGTCTGCCGACCTGTCGGCCAGACAGCACTGACCACATTCCCGGCGATTTCGGACGGGGCCGCGCGCCGCGGCGGCGCCGCTGCTTTGAAACCTTCTGCTCGCCGGCATCTGCTGCACTGCACCGCGAATTCCGGGCGTGCACCACTGGCCGCTCCTGGTGTGCTGCGACGCGGCGCCCCCTCTACCCCCCCCCCCCCCCCCCCCGCCCCACCTCCACCGACGAGTCCGGCCGGCCTCGTGAGCCCAGTCGGCTCTTGTGAGTTGTGGGTTAAATTTCGGACGTGAGGCAGGGGCAGGGGCCAGTTGAGTTTGTATCAGTCGCGATCAGATCGAGGCGGTCTGTCCTCAAACAGCTGGTGCGCATGGAGGTCAACAGTCTCCGGCTGGCAGAGGTCAGGGGTCAACAGCTTCGGACCGACTGGGGTGAACTGGCGGTGTCCTCAGCATTTTAAAGGCATCACGGCCAGCATTGTCGGACTAGCAGAGGTCAGCATGGGTCCACTTTCGCCCTCTGATCACTCAATTAGAGACGCAGTCAGGTGAAGAATGTGGTCGGTGCTTATCGTCATAGCCACAAGGTAGCGGCGCAGGCAGCGTGAGGTGTAGCCGGTGTTTGTCTTCTGCGCCATCTCCGCCGTCCATGTTCATAATGCTGGAGCCGCCTCTGCCATCTGCGCTGTTCATGCTCATCATCCTGGAGCCGCCTCTGCCGCTCCATCGGACCGAATCGCCGGCGTAATCAGCCAACACAGCCGGACAAATAGATAAATGTCGGCCCGACAATGACATCCGGTGCAACACCTCGTGGATTTACGGTTAATCGGCGACCAGTGGGATGCCGGAGCGCAGGTTACCTGGAGAGTTAATAAAGCCGCGTCACCGCCACGACCTCGCGCCACCAGTGTCGCCCTGGAGCACGCCAGGGGTGTCACTCAGGAGCACGCCAGGTGGGTCAGTCAGGAGCACGCTACGAGTGCCACTCAGGAGCACGCCAGCAGTGTCACTCGGGAGCACGTCACGAGTGTCGCCTTGGAGACACCACGAGTGTCATTCAGGAGCATGCCAGCAGTGTCATTCAGGAGCACGCCAGCAGTGTCACTTAGGAGCACACCAGCAGTGTCAATCAGGAGCACGCCAGGTGTGTCACTCAGAAGCACGTCAGAAGTGTCACCCAGGAACACGTCAAGAGTGTCACTCAAGTGGACGCCAACAGTGTCACTCAGAAGCACGCCAGGAATGTCACTCAGGAGCACGCCAGGAACGTCACTCGGGGTCACGCCAGCAGTGTCACTCTTAAGGAGAATCTCTTGTTGTGACATAGATTCAAAGAGTAGATTTGTGGTTTATTACTTTTGGTCTAGTATGAAGCTGTAACATAGAAAGCACTAGACAATGGAGGTACCTAATACCAACGAGTCAGTCACACAAGGTACAATATGGCCAGCGCTGAAGACCAAGCACTTGACGGCTCCCGACCCCACACATGCGGTTACCACCATACAAATAACTCACTGGTAATCAAACCATCATCTCAGTTTTGAGAACAACAATGTTTCTTTTTCAGATTCCAGGCATTATGCGCTATTGCCAATCACTTTCACTTGTGCAGCGCACGGGGTAAAGCAGCACAACAAGGAATGTCCGGCCATTGTTTACACTTCAATCAAAATATGCTCATCAATAGCTCAGGATTGTACCTTTGTTTTCCGCCCGTTCTCTTCATTTCGCCTTACCGCATTTATCTCTCTCCCTTCTCTCTCTCTCTCTCTCTCTCTCTCTCTCTCTCTCTCTCTCTCTCTCTCTCTCTCTCTCTCTCTCTCTCTCTCTCTCTCTCTCTCTCTCTCTCTCTCTCTCTCTCTCTCTCTCTCTCTCTCTCTCTCTCTCTCTCTCTCTCTCTCTCTCTCTCTCTCTCTCTCTCTCTCTCTCTCTCTCTCTCTCTCTCTCTCTCTCTCTCTCTCTCTCTCTCTCTCTCTCTCTCCCTCTCTCTCTCTCTCTCTTTCTCTCTCTCTCTCTCTCTCTATCTCTCTTCTCCTTCCTTTTCTCTCCTCCCTCCTCCTCTCTGTCTCTCCTTTCTTTCTCTGCAGGACATGCACTTTGACTGATGCTGCTGAGACCACAGACCAATACGGCCGGTGGGGACATCGTGAAAGGGTGACCGCTCTGCCGATGCAAATCGCAGCGAATTGGCCGGCGGTCGGCCATCGCGCGGCTGATCCCGCTCTGACGTGCCTGGTGTCCGGCTCGGACTGCTCGGACTGCTCGGACTGCTCGGGCCGCTCGGCTGCAGACATAATCTGGCCGGTGTGGTGGTGCACTAGGTCGGAAATGGCACCGCCGCCGCCGACCCACTCCCGTATGAATGAGAGGTGTGCGAGTCACACTCGGTCTGCCCGCAGGGTCGGCTGATTGCAAGCTGACCAATGAGGTCGTTCCTTGCTAGGCTCAGAAGCCGAGCAGGGGAAGGGGAACGGCAAGTAGGAAGCACTTGATGGTGCGGCGAGCAGGCGATCCTGCACAGAGATCACCTGCGGATCTCATTCGGCTCCTGCATCACCGGGCGTGGCCGTATATGCCGTTGTGCTGGCGTCACGAGTAACGCTCTCCATCGCTTTTAGTTCGCAAGTCGGCCGCCAGGGGCACGGTACGCAGCCGGATCGGATGACTATGAATCGGATTACGCGACACAGATAATCGCCAGGCTCCGTCGGACCTTTAGTAATCACGTCCAAACGGCTTGTAGGTGATTATGCGCCGGCGCTTAACCGCAGTGGGGTAGGTCATGCTCTTGAGTCCCGAGCATGATCCTAGGGTGACTGGAGACCGCGGGAAAATGTAAAAACTTAAGATCTATCAGGTATTAATGCAGGCTTGTAATCTGCATCTTACCACTTTTTACAAACGCGACTGCGTTCCGAAGATTGGGGTTGGAGGACGGAGCGTATCCGGTCAGCATCAACATCGATAGGACACGAACACTCGAGTCCCGAATTATATGAGCCTTTACGATCGCGAAATACGATCGCGAAATAATGGCAGACACGTTGAACTACTGTGGCAGATAAAAGTGTGACAAATCTGGCGCGCTACCAGAAACAATTTAGAAACAAGAATGCAAACAAGTCGGAGTGGCATACATGGAAATGGCTAGCACTGAGGTTACGCATACTATTTTAGGTCCTTGAAGTTTCAGAGTGTGAGGGTTCTTGCAAAGTTGTGAACGAGTGGATAAGGTGAGCAAGTCCAATGCGTATTATTGTGTTCTACAATGCAAATCATTACACAGGAGGGAACCTGAAGTCAGCTTCCATCGCTTCCCGAGAGATAAATTACTCTCGAAAAAGTGGCACAACATTCTAAAAATGGGCAAGAAAGCATCAAGGCACATGAAGGTATGCAGCAAGCACTTCAAGAAGAATGATTATATTCTTTCTGGTATGTATGTATGGGTGAAGGCTTCATATAATTATTGGTGTTCCCAGCATGTAATTCAACCATATTGCTTTCATACCCAGAATTATAAATTGCCTATCTACATGTACAATTTAGCATGTAATGCAGAAGCTAAAATTAAACAACCTTGAGGCATTGTTGGTATGTAAATCATGTGCACATAAGGGATGTGTTAAAAGTTATTTGGTATTTATATAGAAGAAGCCCCTGAGCACAAATTGGAGAACAAATATATGGACTGGACTTGTTGAAGCTTCCCTAGAAACTTCTTCCATTTATTTGGGGAATCACATGCTGATCTTTATATCCAGAAGAAGACCATCAGATAACGGATGTGGTTTACCGAAATTTCAAACAATTGTAGACCCTACATATGCTTTATTTATTGTATTACTCACAAACGTGCTGAACAACAATTACTGCTGTGCACTTGTTTTTCAACAACAGGTCAGATTGGAAAGGCATGCAAGTGAATTTAGCATAAAGAAACGAAGAAGTAACTTCTGGATGTGAAGGATGACCAGAACGGAAAATTGGTGCACACCAAGGCATCAGCCATTAATGAGCATTGGTGCTCCTTGGTACTCATCAGTGCACAAATATGCATTATAGTGGTGGATCCTTGGGCCATGTGTGCCACAGCCACACCAGACATACGATCTCTCTTTGAGTGAAAAGGGCTGCCCCTCAGGATGCTTGAGTGCACCCACCCCCCCCACTTAAAGTGTTTCTCTGCGGAGAGAATCCCTGAAAGGTAGAAAAGGTGCTGCCTCTGGATACATGAATCCTCCTCAAAAAGTGCCCCCTGCCATAATACAATCGGTAGATCTGCCTCCTAATGCATTGTCTGCATCAGCTTACAAATATGCATTGGTGCTGATATGCCTTGTCAAGGCTACTTTATGTCAGTGTTCAAAATGTCTCTGAGGTTTGGGTGTCTGCCTGAATGAAAAGCATGACAGACGCCTTGATGATGTGCACCAGCACCAGTATATTTGCACACTGCTGACAGATGCTTCACTACACTGAAATTTGCACAAGTCCCTGGATGCTGCATCACTGATATATCATCCAGATTCTCATACTTTTCTGCCTAAGTTCCCAGTGGAAACTTAGCAGTGTAGATTCACATAAGGGTGAAATTCAGTTCAAAACACAGGGTAAACATCAATATAATTTGCACAATACACCACCAGTGAATGCACATGAAACTTGGCTGCATGTTTTTTTAATGACAACAGTGTTGTGATTAGGAAGTATATATACAAAATATGCAGCACAAGAACAAGGGAGTGGAAAATCATTCAAATTTGTATTGTGTTGTTGAATAAAAAATTAAATATAACTGGGTGGGGCACCCAACTGAGTCTAGTACATTATCAGAAACTGTCTGTCTGGAAGGTAGGTTTTGATCAGCCAGCCCAATGCTGGGGCTGCTCTACAGGAGAACACCTGTGATGAACTTGAAAAGTACATCCATAACCTAACCCATGATGATGGGGCTGGAAGCTCATGAACTTTTGGTATTGCTAGCACAACACCAACCAAAAAAAGCAATGCTATGCAACAGTAATATTTTGATTGACCTGCTAGTGGTCACACAACACTGGCATCCACCATCATAATTCGTATACTTAATTAATATAATTTGTAATTTGTACATAATTTGTAATTGAATCTCCCACACTCCACCACAGCATGTAGCTCATGGGGCTTCTCGCGTAGGTGGCTGGATTTTATGCAGAGTGCCTGCACCGTAACCTTGCCCGGTTCTTTCCCAATCGTACCACAATAAAAAATGTGTCCTGCATCTAGTACGGCTTCCCCTCAATGGCACAACGCTTTTTATCGCCGATATACTCTGATATTTGCACAATTGATACTTTTGGTATGTACATTAGGATCCATCTGTGTTCCTCTAAAGCAAGCTCAGACAGTATCACGCAATACGGTACGCGTATTGTTTATCTCGAATGTAGCCGCCATCTTTAAATTTTTGCCCTGCCATCTGGTGGCAGGTTGAACGGTCAATAGCCATCACAGCAAAATATAATTGGAAACGTATGGCATAGGGTTCACCTCGAAAGGGCCGCAAGATCATATAGTACATACCCTACCTGTTCAGCGACTAATTTGGAGGCTTTTGGCGTAAACCGAGGTAACCATCACGGGATCAATGCATGAACAAAGGATGCGTTGGCGAGTTTGACGAAGAACAGGATGCTCTCAGTGCCGGATGCTGTGATAAGCACGCTGTGGTTCACCACGCTGTGCAATACGGCCCCGGAACGTCGTCAAACCCACCGCAGATAACAGCGTATACTAGTCGGAAAACCACCGAACAGCTTTCTTCGATGACGATGTTGATGATCTAGCGCCGTCGTTAGCTACCCTGCGGTGGAGTTCTTCCATGAAGCCACGGACCAGAACACGAGCCTACCATTCCTATTTCAGTCTTCATCTAGATTGGTGACCTTTGGTATTTGGTTAGACAGCGGTTGTGTGCAAGCAGATGCAGGCGATGCCTACACGCCGTGTCCAGTCTCCAGACGCAGGCGGATTATGCCTACACGCCGTGTCCAGTCTCCAGACACAGACAGGCGATGTCTATACGCCGTGTCCAGTCTCCAGACACAGGCAGGCGATGTCTACACGCCGTGTCCAGTCTCCAGACACAGGCGGATTATGCCTATACGCCGTGTCTCCATACACAGGCAGCGCGCATGGCCTCCGTGACCGTACCATCCCAGCCCGTTGGCATCCCCTGCGCCCATCCCACTTCCGCAGTCGAACCGAACAAAAACCAGAAGAATGCCGCGATGCTGTACCGCACAGCACAGATGACGACATGTGACCTCGTGCGTTCGCGGCAAAACAGGTGAGCGACGGCTGTGCAGGGCGGCCCCGGGTGCATTACAGGTGAACGCAGTTCTATGGATCAGGTGTGGTCAGATGGATCACGCTCGGAGGCAGTCTGTACACCAGATGACAGCGCTGGCCAAAGCACCAGAGGCACACCGGAGGGACAGCCACTAAAGGGCTCTGAAATATTTTAATTGTTTCTTTTGCACCAATAGATTTAGAACGTAGTATATGACATGGAATTTAAACACACAATGGGATATTTCAGTATGCCACACAAGTGCATAGGGTATCATCATCAAAGAGGAAACGTGGCACGATTCCATTCGTAAGAACAATTTATTTGACTCCTCTTGTTTTGCCGAGTCTGTGTGCTGAGTGCGCTGCACTAGTATCAATTGGCATGCTGTTGTTGGAGTTCGAGCACTGTCGATGATTGCTTTTAACCACCAATAACTGCTTGGGCATTGCAAATAATTAGCGGCGGGGCCAGGCACCAAGACAGCCTTCTTTCAACTTCGGAAAAGGTCAACGCAAGGGGCCCGACTCTGCTCCACCCGGTTCACCCCGACCATGACGCCTGTGCGAGACTTATGGTATAGCAACAAAGTATTGTGGAGCGTAGAACACATCTGCATGAGCACGGGCGTAGCTAGCGAGGGGCGGAAGGGGGACTATTCCCCCGATTTTTCAGCGGCGCCCCCTCTGGTTGCAGAAAGCTGCAGAGCCTGGTCTCTCCTATCCGATCTCTTCTGTTCGGATCTCTCCTGTCCAGTTAGCAGTCCGGTCCGTTACTGTCCTGCCTGATGCAGTCCAGGTCTCTCCTGTCTGATTCCCTACCGTCCAGTCCGGGTCTCTCCTGTCCGAGTCACTACCGTCCAGTCCGGGTCTCTACCGTCCAGTCCGAGTGTCTCCTGTCTGAGTCCCTACCGTCCAGTCCGAGTCCGAGTCCCTACTGTCTCTCCTGTCCGAGTCCCTACCGTCCAGTCTGGGTCTGTCCGGGTCTCTCCTGTCCGAGTCCCTACCGTCCAGTCCGGGTCTCTCCTGTCCGAGTCCCTACCGTCCAGTCCGAGTCCGAGTCCCTACTGTCTCTCTTGTCCGAGTCCCTACCGTCCAGTCCGGGTCTCTCCTGTCCGAGTCCCTATCGTCCAGTCCGGGTCTCTCCTGTCCGAGTCCCTACCGTCCAGTCCGGGTCTCTCCTGTTCGAGTCCCTACCGTCCAGTCCGGGTCTCTCCTGTCCGAGTCCCTACCGTCCAGTCTGGGTCTGTCCGGGTCTCTCCTGTCCGAGTCCCTACCGTCCAGTCCGGGTCTCTCCTGTCCAAGTCCCTACCGTCCAGTCCAAGTCTCTCCTGTCCGAGTCCCTATCGTCCAGTCCGGGTGTCTCCTGTCCGAGTCCCTACCGTCCGGTCTGGGTCTCTCCTGTCCGAGTCCCTACCGTCCAGTCCGAATATCTCCTGTTCGAGTCCCTATCGTCCAGTCCGGGTCTCTCCTGTCCGAGTCCCTACCGTCCAGTCCGGGTCTCTCCTGTCCGAGTCCCTACCGTCCAGTCTGGGTCTCTTCTGTCCGAGTCCCCGCCGTCCCGCCTGCTGAAGTCCGGCACATCAGTATGCTGGTGGGCGCCCGGCCGACCGCGGCCCTGTATCATATGTCGGCAGCGTGTACAAATCAACAATGGCCGGGTGGCAGCCGAGTCTGCAGTAGCAGCGGCACTTGACAGCACAACATGCTGCCGCCCCACTGCGGCGGCCGTCACCCGGCTGATGAGCACCGCGGCTGGTGGGGGACTGACCTCCGCGGCTGGTGGAGGACTGACCGCCACCGCTGGTGGAGGACTGACCACCGCGGCTGGTGGAGGACTGACCACCGCCGCTGGTGGAGGACTGACCGCCGCCGCTGGTGGAGGACTGACCGCCGCCGCTGGTGGAGGACTGACCACCGCGGCTGGTGGAGGACTGACCACCGCGGCTGGTGGAGGACTGACCTCCGCGGCTGGTGGAGGACTGACCGCCGCCGCTGGTGGTGGACTGACCGCCGCCGCTGGTGGAGGACTGACCGCCGCGGCTGGTGGGGGACTGACCTCCGCCGCTGGTGGAGGACTGACCTCCGCCGCTGGTGGAGGACTGACCGCCGCCGCTGGTGGAGGACTGACCTCCGCGGCTGATGGAGGACTGACATCCGTGTGTGATGGAGGACTGACCGCCGCGGCTGGTGGGGGACTGACCGCCGCGGGTGGTGGAGGACTGACCACCGCCGCTGGTGGAGGACTGACCGCCGCGGCTGGTAGAGGACTGACATCCGTGTGTGATGGAGGACTGACCGCCGCGGCTGGTGGGGAACTGACCTCCGCGTGTGATGGAGGACTGACCGCCGCGGCTGATGGAGGACTGACATCCGTGTGTGATGGAGGACTGACCGCCGCGCGGCTGATGGGGGACTGACCGCCGCGGCTCGTGGAGGACTGACCTCCGCGTGTGATGGAAGGCCGACCATCGGATAAGGTGGGGACTGCCCACTGTCGCAGCAGTCAGACGGGGCACTGACCACTGCCGCAGCAGTCAGACTGGGGACTGACCACTGCCGCAGCAGTCAGACGGGGCACTGACCACCAGCCGCTGGATGACAACTTACTGCATGCAAATGATCAGTTTGCCGAATAATGGTGGCTGGGCCATCTGAACCACGAGCTAACCGTGTTCCGCAGCCAAGGACCGCACGCAACGAGTCTTTTATCCCCCAGTAGAGCACACATGAAGCCAGACCACTGCTCGTGACGACTGTGATGGGAACTGGCCAAGACGAGTGGGTGCAGTCGAGTACGGAGAAAATATGAAGAGTACTAAATTTCCGCACACTACTGGCTTGACCACGGAGAAGACCTGTATGCGCAGATCCTACCATTGTCATGAGAGATCAGATCAGCTATCAGCGCCCCGCTGGGGCACAGAGGTCACCGGGTATGTGGCTGCTCAATAACATCTGCAGCAAGACGGTCGTTTGGTGCGGTGTCGTCACTCATAATGCAATGGCCGGCGGCTGGGGAACTGCATAGGCAGCTGAGGAGTGGTGTGGGTGGCTGGGGAGCGGTGTGGGCAGCTGAGGAGCGGTGTGGGCAGCTGGGGAACTGCATAGGCATCTGAGGAGCGGTGTGGGTGGCTGGGGAGTGGTGTGGGCATCTGAGGAGCGGTGTGGACAGCTGAGGCGCAGAGTGGAGAGCAGTGGAGCGGGGTAGGTACCATCATTTGCTAAAGGCGAGCAGGAAAATTGCGAAAAAAAAACGAGCCGTGTTGCTACTTGTCAGCGGATTCGTTTCCTGCGGTTTGGGCGTCAGAGTTGTGGCGGCATCCGATGGCCTTGGCCTCAGAGGCTACACAAATATTGCAATGCTTACAAACAAATATTAAGTGCCTGAGAAGACTTTCTCAATTTCAGGGTGGTGAACGTGCCATGAAGGTAGGCGCGCCTGACATGTGACTGAGTTCGGAGTGAGGCCCGGGCCTGGCTGAGTGATACCCGATGTCGAGGTCACCTCGGGAGGCCCAGCACCGCCAGTGATGGGTCAGCTGATGGCGCTGATAATGCTGCCAGCCGGGTGTGCAGAGTCGCACGGCTGGTGTGGCCCGTGTGATGTGTGTGATGTGTGTGATGTGTATGATGCGCATGAGTGTGTGCGCATGTGTGTGATGTGTGTGACGTGTGTGACGTATGTGACGTGCATGACGTGTGTGACGTGTGTAATGCATGTGACGTGTGTGATGTGGGCTACGTGTATAATGTGTGTGATGTGTGTAATGTGTGTGAAGTGTGTGATGTGTGTGATGTGTGCGATGTGTGTGATGTGTGTGAAGTGTGTGATGTGTGTGATGTGTGTGATGTGTGTGATGTGTGTGATATGTGGTGTGTGTGTGTGATGTGGCGATGGCGCCGAGTACACTGATTACTCAGGTGGATGTGATACGCTAGTTGTGTGGTGACCTACGCTTGGCTCAGTTGGTGACAGGAGGCTCGGCTCGGCTCGGCTCGGCTCGGCTCGGCTCGGCTCGGCTCGGCTCGGCTCGGCTCGGCTCGGCTCGGCTCGGCTCGGCTCGGCTCGGCCTCGGCTCGGCTCGGCTCGGCTCGGCTCGGCTCGGCTCGGCTCGGCTCGGCCTCGGCTCGGCTCGGCTCGGCTCGGCTCGGCTCGGCTCGGCTCGGCTCGGCTCGGCTCGGCTCGGCTCGGCTCGGCTCGGCTCGGCTCGGCTCGGCCTCGGCTCGGCTCGGCTCGGCTCGGCTCGGCTCGGCTCGGCTCGGCTCGGCTCGGCTCGGCTCGGCTCGGCTCGGCTCGGCTCGGCTCGGCTCGGCTCGGCTCGGCTCGGCTCGGCTCGGCTCGGCTCGGCTCGGCTCGGCTCGGCTCGGCTCGGCTCGGCTCGGCTCGGCTCGGCTCGGCTCGGCTCGGCTCGGCTCGGCTCGGCTCGGCTCGGCTCGGCTCGGCTCGGCTCGGCTCGGCTCGGCTCGGCTCGGCTCGGCTCGGCTCGGCTCGGCTCGGCTCGGCTCGGCTCGGCTCGGCTCGGCTCGGCTCGGCTCGGCTCGGCTCGGCTCGGCTCGGCTCGGCTCGGCTCGGCTCGGCTCGGCTCGGCTCGGCTCGGCTCGGCTCGGCTCGGCTCGGCTCGGCTCGGCTCGGCTCGGCTCGGCTCGGCTCGGCTCGGCTCGGCTCGGCTCGGCTCGGCTCGGCTCGGCTCGGCTCGGCTCGGCTCGGCTCGGCTCGGCTCGGCTCGGCTCGGCTCGGCTCGGCTCGGCTCGGCTCGGCTCGGCTCGGCTCGGCTCGGCTCGGCTCGGCTCGGCTCGGCTCGGCTCGGCTCGGCTCGGCTCGGCTCGGCTCGGCTCGGCTCGGCTCGGCTCGGCTCGGCTCGGCTCGGCTCGGCTCGGCTCGGCTCGGCTCGGCTCGGCTCGGCTCGGCTCGGCTCGGCTCGGCTCGGCTCGGCTCGGCTCGGCTCGGCTCGGCTCGGCTCGGCTCGGCTCGGCTCGGCTCGGCTCGGCTCGGCTCGGCTCGGCTCGGCTCGGCTCGGCTCGGCTCGGCTCGGCTCGGCTCGGCTCGGCTCGGCTCGGCTCGGCTCGGCTCGGCTCGGCTCGGCTCGGCTCGGCTCGGCTCGGCTCGGCTCGGCTCGGCTCGGCTCGGCTCGGCTCGGCTCGGCTCGGCTCGGCTCGGCTCGGCTCGGCTCGGCTCGGCTCGGCTCGGCTCGGCTCGGCTCGGCTCGGCTCGGCCTCGGCTCGGCTCGGCTCGGCTCGGCTCGGCTCGGCTCGGCTCGGCTCGGCTCGGCTCGGCTCGGCTCGGCTCGGCTCGGCTCGGCTCGGCTCGGCTCGGCTCGGCTCGGCTCGGCTCGGCTCGGCTCGGCTCGGCTCGGCTCGGCTCGGCTCGGCTCGGCTCGGCTCGGCTCGGCTCGGCTCGGCTCGGCTCGGCTCGGCTCGGCTCGGCTCGGCTCGGCTCGGCTCGGCTCGGCTCGGCTCGGCTCGGCTCGGCTCGGCTCGGCTCGGCTCGGCTCGGCTCGGCTCGGCTCGGCTCGGCTCGGCTCGGCTCGGCTCGGCTCGGCTCGGCTCGGCTCGGCTCGGCTCGGCTCGGCTCGGCTCGGCTCGGCTCGGCTCGGCTCGGCTCGGCTCGGCTCGGCTCGGCTCGGCTCGGCTCGGCTCGGCTCGGCTCGGCTCGGCTCGGCTCGGCTCGGCTCGGCTCGGCTCGGCTCGGCTCGGCTCGGCTCGGCTCGGCTCGGCTCGGCTCGGCTCGGCTCGGCTCGGCTCGGCTCGGCTCGGCTCGGCTCGGCTCGGCTCGGCTCGGCTCGGCTCGGCTCGGCTCGGCTCGGCTCGGCTCGGCTCGGCTCGGCTCGGCTCGGCTCGGCTCGGCTCGGCTCGGCTCGGCTCGGCTCGGCTCGGCTCGGCTCGGCTCGGCTCGGCTCGGCTCGGCTCGGCTCGGCTCGGCTCGGCTCGGCTCGGCTCGGCTCGGCTCGGCTCGGCTCGGCTCGGCTCGGCTCGGCTCGGCTCGGCTCGGCTCGGCTCGGCTCGGCTCGGCTCGGCTCGGCTCGGCTCGGCTCGGCTCGGCTCGGCTCGGCTCGGCTCGGCTCGGCTCGGCTCGGCTCGGCTCGGCTCGGCTCGGCTCGGCTCGGCTCGGCTCGGCTCGGCTCGGCTCGGCTCGGCTCGGCTCGGCTCGGCTCGGCTCGGCTCGGCTCGGCTCGGCTCGGCTCGGCTCGGCTCGGCTCGGCTCGGCTCGGCTCGGCTCGGCTCGGCTCGGCTCGGCTCGGCTCGGCTCGGCTCGGCTCGGCTCGGCTCGGCTCGGCTCGGCTCGGCCGGTGACAACAGATGAGCACGACTCCTGCTTGTGGTGGAGATGCCAACTTCTGCCTCCTGATTGTGGTGGAGATGCCAACTTCTGCCTCCGGAATGCAATGCTCTAAGGATAGTTATCGGGTATGTGAACGTGAATTGCCGTAATATATTTGAAAAGTTCTACATCTGTGATGATCAATGTATTATGTGTGGAGATTCGCGATTGTTTTTATCGTGTGCGGCTCTTCGCGTTGCCCTTCTGCTGAAGTTGGAAAGTAGGCAGGTCAGTGAGCGTGCCATGGAACACATTCACCATTTGTCATGCTCAAGTTCATTTAGCTAAGCTATCACATGACAGAATCATTAACATCAGAAATGTTTTCCTGTGAGTCCTGTGCCGAAAACAGATTTCATCTTTATGAGTGGCTGACAGCGGCAGGTAAGAACCGCCGGGCGGCAGATAAAAAGAAGGGACGACTGGCCGCATCGACTGCAGCTGCACTGGCTCCGACCTGCCGCGTCTGCAAATAAGGAAGACAGAGTATCCAGCTTTATTGCGCTGCTTACTGACCATTTATCAGCAGTATCACTGCTTCAACCCGGTGCCTCACCGCTGAAAGGGGCAGGAGGGCGGACGTCGTCCCTGGGGGCTCGCCATCTCCTGACAGTAATGAGAGCAACAGGAGGGTAGACACCGTCCCTGGAGGCTCGTTATCTCCTGACAGCACTGAAAGGGACTGGAGGATTGGAGGCTCGCCATCTCCTGACGAAACTGAGAGGGACAGAAGGGCGGACGCCATCCCTGGAGGCTCGTCATCTCCTTACAGCACTGAAGGGGACTAGAGGATTGGAGGTTCGTCATCTCCTAACAGCGTTATGGTGCTGCGCCGACAAGGGACTCGTAAATGTTGACGAGGATCCAATTGACTCTGTCTTTTGAAGAATTTGTTTTTTTTTCGGATGGCACCGGAAAGTAATTCATGTCATTCCACGACACATACATCGTGTGAACCTGAATAGCTTCACAACACACTGACGACTAGCATTTTACCGAGAAGCAGAGAAGCATCAATGCATTTCTTTGGTCCACATTCGGTCCACGTTCGGTCCATAGTCAATTTCCATGCGTACCCGATCATCGGTCAGCCGTGCTTGCTTATAGCTTTGGCTCGCCACTGTACTGCATTGTTCAGAAGCGGACTCGCGAAACAGATACACATTTCCACTTGCGGTATAACCCACATACCCGAGGATGGTGTGTGTGTACGGGTATGGGGAGGAGAGAGCAAGGGCATAATTTACCTCAAATCCTAGTCGATTCACATTACATGTGTGGTCGTGACGTATAACTTTTGAGAAACGGGAGCGATAAAATGACCAGTAAAATTGCTGAGCGAGATGTGCATTCCGCAGCTTCCAATGACATATTGTGGGTGCAAAAGCTTGGCTTGTGGGCACGTCCACAAATAAATATAAAGGTACGCTGTTGGAGGAGGGGAAAGAGGAGGAGGAAAGGGGAGGGCACCTTCGGATCAGCAACAACCAGTTGCCATGTGCTGAGAGGTATCACAGCACACGATACACGCTGATCAGTATGGCTCACCTCCCAGCGGCGTGCCGCCCAGCGCTTGTCGCAATGGAGGATGGCTTTGCCCCTACACTGCGTGGACGCTCAGCGCTCGTCACACTGGAGGATGGCGCTGCCCCTACACTGCGTGGACGCTCAGCGCTCGTCACACTGGAGGATAGCTTTGCCCCTACACTGCGTGGACGCTCAGCGCTCGTCACACTGGAGGATAGCTCTGCCCCTACACTGCGTGGACGCTCAGCGCTCGTCACACTGGAGGATAGCTTTGCCCCTGCACTGCGTGGACGCTCAGCGCTCGTCACACTGGAGGATGGCGCTGCCCCTACACTGCGTGGACGCTCAGCACTCGTCACACTGGAGGATGGCTCTGCCCCTACACTGCGTGGACGCTCAGCGCTCGTCACACTGGAGGATGGCTCTGCCCCTACACTGCGTGGACGCTCAGCGCTCGTCACACTGGAGGATGGCTCTGCCCCTACACTGCGTGGACGCTCAGCGCTCGTCACACTGGAGGATAGCTCTGCCCCTACACTGCGTGGATGCTCAGCGCTCGTCACACTGGAGGATAGCTCTGCCCCTACACTGCGTGGACGCTCAGCGCTCGTCACACTGGAGGATGGCTCTGCCCCTACACTGCGTGGACGCTCAGCGCTCGTCACACTGGAGGATGGCGCTGCACCTGCACTGTGCTGCCGCCTCAGCACGAGCCAGATAAGCTGGCGGTCAGGTATGGCGTCGTGTCAAAAGAAGCAGACTTAATGCACGTCATGTCTGGCCACTTCAGAACAGGTCTTGCTTGCTGTTGTTACAAGTACCGTAGATATTCGTGCTCACTTTGTAATTTTCTGATCACAGCAATAGCATTTCATTCGAAGTATGCACGTGCACCATAATGTTTTGTTCCAATGTGGTAGTTCATGAGCACAGTAGTGTTGTGGATTACCTCACACTAGTGGAGAAAGAGGATATGATCAGTGATCCCCTGTAGTCACGGATGTTAAGCGCTCTGGTTGACTAGAATGAGACCTCTCTTAGCTTACTTCGGGTGAAATATTGGAGATAAGTGTTAAGCAATCAGCAAGCACGGAAATATTGGGGATGCATGGACTCTTACGAAAGTATGCTTCTCTAACCAAATATCGCATCGTTGGCATCCAAGGCCAAGTAGATAGTGCAGGTAAGCGCCGTGTTATTGCATGGGTAAGAATTTGTTGTGTTCGTCTTGGCCTAATGGACTTCACTAGCTCGGACAATCCATTACATCATTGGGTAGACACAAGGCTTGATGACGTGACCACAGATCACGTGACATCAGATCTCGTACTCAGCTATGGCACCAAGTGTTGTGTTAGCGAATGATGCGAATGTGTCCTGGCCTTTGTCCGGCCAGCGGTTCTCTCTAGGGCCTCCCTCCTCCCTCAGCATCCCGTCCCTCCGCCTGGTCAGTAGCCTTCTACTCGGCATGTTCAACAGCCCACCCCTCCGCCTGTCAGTAGCCTTCCCCTCCGCATGTTCGGCAGCCCGTCCCTCCGCCTGGTCAGAAGTATTTCCCTTCGCAAGCTCAGCAGCCCGTCCCTCTGCCTGTCCAGCAGCCCGTCCCTCCGCCTGGTCAGTAGCATGCCCTTCCGCATGTTCAGCAGCCCGTCCCTCCGCCTGGTCAGTAGCATGCCCTTCCGCATGTTCAGCAGCCCGTCCCTCCGCCTGGTCAGTAGCATGCCCTTCCGCATGTTCAGCAGCCCGTCCCTCCGCCTGGTCAGTAGCATGCCCTTCCGCATGTTCAGCAGCCCGTCCCTCCGCATGATTAGCAGCCCTTCCCTCCGCCTAGCCAGCAACTTTCTACCATGATCGTCAGCCTTCTCTCCGCCTGGTTAGTGACTTGCCCCTCCGCCTGTTCAGCAGCTTGCCCGTTCGTTTGGCCTGCAGCCTTCCCCTCCACCTAGCTGGCAGTACATCACTCCTCGTCGGTAGTTCTCTCCACGCCTGGTAGGAAAGTAGTTCTCTCCGCGCCTGGTAGGTAAGCAGTTCTCTCGGCGCCTGGTAGGTAAGTAGTTCTTTCCGCGTCTGGTAGGTAATTCATTCTCTCCGCGCCAAGTAGGTAATTAGTTCTCTCCGCGCCTGGTAGGTAAGCAGTTCTCTCTGCGCCTGGTAGGTAAGTAATTTTCTCCTCTCCTGGTAGGTAAGTAGTTCTCTTCTTGCCTGGTAGGTAAGTAGTTCTTTCCTCGCCTGGCAAGCAATTAGTTCTCTCCGCGCCTGGCAAGTAATTAGTTCTCTCCGCGCCTGGTAGGCAAGCAGTTCGCTCCGCGCCTGGTAGGTAAGTAGTTTTCTCCGCGCCTGGTATGTAATTAGTTCTCTCCGCACCTGGTGGTAAACAGTTTCCTCCGCGCGTAGTAGGTAAGTAGTTATCTCGGCGTTTGGTAGGTAAGCAGTTCTATCCGCGCCGAGTAGGAAAGTAGTTCTCTCCGCGCCCAGGAGGTAAATAGTTATCTCCGCGCCTGGTAGGTAAGTAGTTCTCTCCGCGTCTGGTAGGAAAGTAGTTATCTCGGCGCCTGGTAGGTAAGCAGTTCTCTCAGCGCCTGATAGGTAACTAGTTGTCTCGGCGCCTGGTAGGTAAGTAGTTCTCTCGGCGCCTGGTAGGTAAGTAGTTCTCTCCACAACTTGTAGGTGAGTAGTTCTCTCCACAACTTGTAGGTAAGTAGTTATCTTCGCGCTTGGTAGGGAAGTAGTTCTCTCCGCGCCTGGCCAGCAGCCTTCCTCCGCGCCTCCCCACGGTCAACCACAGTGGACTGGCCGGTTTTTGCCGCCAGCGCGCGCCGACGGCTGTATTATAAGCTCTGTCCGGATAATCTCGCCATTGGGTGAGTCGGTTTGTTTACAGAGATACCCTGCATCAGCACGGCTCTCAAGCAGGTGGCGCGATGTGCCGGCACCCCAGTCAAATCAGCTGATTTTCTGCCTTCCTTCACCCACAATTTTTATAGATTTTAAAAATCTAACTTTCTCAAGGTCGTCCGTACGGCTCTGCGGACCGTCCACCACCCCATCCTTCACCCCGACACGTTCTGCATCTTGTCACTCCTGACGCGCGCTCACACACCTTAACGCAGGGAATCCTCAAACGTTGAATGTACACTTGCTCTTCCTTCACATTTAAAACGCATTTCTTTTGACCATCGGCACAACTGAGCCCTGTTGTCCCAGCCACTTGACACGTCATATTTCCTGGCAATAACGGTATAAAACTCAGTTCCGGGCGTATCGTAACTATGGCCTTGTTATTCCTGAATTCACAATGTTCCTCATTGCCTCCGTGTTAGAGTGATGAACATAACAATTGCTTTGTCCAGCCGACATGTGTGATCCACCTCTCGGTGCGCAAATGACAATCCCCAAGAACGGCGACCATGGCTGTAGCTTTCTGCGAATTATTGGGAGGGTACAATATATGAAGGCTATGGGCGGGCCCAAATGGACTGGAGGGTATGCCACATAGGGTCCCATGTTAACAATTGAAATTGCTGTGGGGGGGGGGAAGGGGACACAGCCAACATTTTTGTTCTCAAACTATTTTTCTTCAATTTACTATAATTGTAGTCGTTTCGGACAGTGTGCCCCTTCGCCCATCAATGGGCTGTGCCGTGCCCACAAACAATGAGCAGCTGCTACGCCAACTTAACTCGAAAGCGGGAACTCCACGCGAATGTCCTATCTCCTGCTAAGAAAATGCTTTCGTGACACCCAAACTGCGCAGTTGCAATTGCACATGCACATGCAATCAGTATTTACTCACCGGGTAAATGAGGTGAATGCAGCCACCACATGCAAGGAGTAATACCTTACAATAAATTGGCATGGAAACAAGGCAAAAGGAGTATTCTTTCTCAGTTGAGTTGAGAGTCAAAGGTGAGAGGCTGGCTTGGCGTCCGGCCAGACCGTCGGTGGCGGACGGCAGGCGTGCCAAACGGCGGATGAGTACCAGACTCAAGCTGCACAAGACTAATTTCAAAGTCACAATATTTGCAATACATCAGTATAAAAGACAAGGACATGGACATCTGAAGGCTAACTAGCATAACAAATGAACCTCGCATGACATTGTATGGAGAAAAAGTCGCATAAGTTGTAACTATATTCTTCGCGAACACACTAGTGCACGTCCGGGAGCACTTGTCGCAGACACAGTGCTAGCTGATAAATAACAGTTTTTCAGAGTTCTTGAAATATGCAGGAACCCATCAGTTTTCTTTCCTTAACTGAAGATCCCCCATGTCCCCATTACCCTTGCATCGGACGCGTACTGTGTCTTAGCTTTCGAAGAGGGATCCTTGAAACTTACCAATTATTTAGACAAACCAAAATATGCCTATCACTATGAACATCGTGCTTTATGTCCATTATTTACATCTGTCTCGGAAGCATGATTGAAATGGTTCACATGCCGTGCCAGTTACCGCCATAATGGTTCACATGCCGTGCCAGTTACCGCCATAATGGTTCACATGCCGTGCCAGTTACCGCCATAATGGTTCATATGCCGTGCCAGTTACCGCCATAATGGTTCACATGCCGTGCCAGTTACCGCCATAAAGCTGTCGGCTGGATCACGTGACGCCGGGCTCTGGTAAGGCCGGGTTCAGCCGGTTAAGATTATTCTGGAATTATTATTATAGTGTGATTTCAGGTGAAGATCACCAGTCGGCAGGTGATTGTTCACTCCAGATCAGAACCCATTGCAAACTTCTGCGATGGGAAGCATTTGCTCATCAGGTCAAGTGCACGTTGCGACCATTCGCCGCATGAATCTCAGCTGCAGAAGCAGAACAGGCCAAAAAGGCGTCATCGGCAACATTATTGTCTCGTGCGTTTTGTCTGGCCTTTTGTGGCCCTTGTTTTCAAATTGTGAGTAGCCACGGGTGGATCTCGGACCCCGCTAAGTGTTGGTGAGTATGCCTAGCTCTTAGAAGGCTAGGCTGATGGTGGCAATATCTGCAATAAAAAAACATTAAAAAAGGTACCACCATGTACCAAGATGAAAAATTCAACCACTAAACACTAGGCTCAAATATTGCGACCACCATGCAAAATAATCATATAAAGCTTTTGAAGAACTCTTCAGAACACCTCCATGTGACAACGCCGTTCGGTGATGTCTCTGGAAAACAGACATCTCTGTAATTAATGGGCATGCACTAACCATCCACTAAATATTTCATTGTCAGTAGTTTATAGCATTGCACCAAAACGACCAAATATGAAATACCGATCGCCAACCATGCGTGAGTTCGATATCTAAGTACATGTTGATTATCTACAGCCATCAACCACCGCTCGATGGCTCGACAACTGCTCTGACCCAGGAGCGGAGACAGGGGGCACTGGGGCATGTGTCCCTGGAAAATGGCGCCCCTTCGGGAAGTACGGGGTGCACGCCTCGTTCAACGCATTTCTCAGCAAGCGGCACCCCTCTCAGAAGAATAGGCGAGAGGAAAATGCGCCCTTTCAGCACGCTCGAGTACACCCTCATCTCGCTCAGATAATTTTAGCCGAAGGATCTCCTCCATGACGAGTGCCCCGATGCAAATTCCTGGATCCGCGCTTGCTCTGACCCAGACCGCACCACAAAAGTCACTCGTTGTCACAAAAGTCACAAAAGTCGATTGTTGAATATGGTGTGTGTCAGCCGATGCCGGCGTCGCACAGGGGCGCGCTCTGCTCGGCCTGCGGTGCGATACCGATCGCGAGCACCGCGGTCCGGCGCGCCGACGGCCGCCGACGGCCGCCGACGGAGCCGTTTCCGGGAACCGGCGGCCGTGGCCAATCAGGCAGCGTTTTTGTGTCGTCGTCCGCCCAATCAGATCAACACACGGCGGTGGGAACTTTCCTGCGCTCTGCAGCGGCGAGCGCCGCGCGCCGCGACCGCGCCAAGCTCGCCACGACCGCGCCACGACCGCCGCGCGCGCGACCGCCGCGCCTCACACGCCGCGGCCGAACAGGTTTTGGGAGGCGCTCGCGCGGCGGCGGCCGGCACTTTCGTTGCTGGCGGCGCGGCGCCGCGCGCCGCGGAGATGCGCTGACAGACCGGCGGCGGTCGGCCACGCTCTGCGACATCGGCCGTGGCGGCGGCGGCGATCGCGGCTCCTCGGCGGCGAGTGCGACTCTCGGGCGGCGAGCGCGACTCTTGGACGGCGAGCGCGACTCCTCGGGCGGCGAGCGCGACTCTTTGGCGGCGGTGGGCCGTGTGACGGCCGGTCACGCCGGCCGCTCTCTGTCGTGGTGTGGCGCCACGTGCGGCATAGCGTCACACGCCGCCCGCCCGACAGTGAGCCGTGACGCCAGCAGCGTTTCCTCACAAATCTTCCCCCGCCGTTCAAGCTGGCGGCCACAGAGGCGGACCTGGCCGACCGGCTGCAGGTCGATGAGGCCGCCCATGCCGACAAACGGTGAGCCAATTTACCAGCCTCACTGTCGAGCAGTAACCGGCTGGAGTAGGAGTCGCTGGAGCCTCAGCTTTTAAATGGGCCCATGTTAAACCAAGATCAATGTGAAGTGTGCCCCACCGAAACCGATTTGGTTCCACCGTACATTGCCCCCCCCCCCATAATTTGTGTAAAGTTCTGCTCTTGTCGCATAAGTTGACATGCTTTCTTCGTGTATTTCAATATTTGCAAACAATGCGGCCGCTCCTGCCGACAAACGGTGAGCCAAATTACCAGCTTCACTGTGGGGCAGTACCCGGCTGCGCCAGTATTCGTACCCCCTGGACCCTTCTTCATAGCTTCATATTTCTGAGTCGGTAGTCGGTAGCAGCGGCAGTGCTCAGATCGGCTTGCCCCCAAAACGCTTGCAGACCATACAATACGAGCAATCGCGGAGGTCACAGAAGAACGTTCCATGCCACTCGATACGATTCTCATTTGTCAATCAAAATAGGTATTCTCCACGACAAAATGAAAGGAAGCAAATATTACACCTATTTAAAAAGGAAACAAGACTGGTGCATTACAAAATTAAATCGGTTTAATTGCTCTATCGGTTTGGCGGAGCGTTTCAAAGAGTCCTGAACGATAATTTATGTCATCACGTCTCATCCGTTTGATGCGACACATGGAATGGAGCACATAGAACATGACATGGAACAACACTGGCATCTTCCAAAGCGTTCGGCTGCACAAATCTTGCCGCGTGTTTGCATCCAGTCTCGGAGATATGTCAGACAGACGCAATCTACCCAAACTACTCGGCAGTCTTCCACGGTGTTAACTTCTCTTAACTCTTAATTCGCTTAACTACTTAACTAATCCATCAACCAGGACAAATGCTTTCATATACAGCATTCTGCTTTCAGCCAGTTTCTCTCGCATATCCCCGACAGATTACGGAAGGTCATCGCGAACGGCAAGACATCGGACTGGAAAGCGATAGATTTCGGGGTCCCGGAAGGTACATACTAGGCTTTATTGTCATTGGCCCTTTTCATTAACGATTTGGCACCGAATATGCGGTGCGGATGCCTTCTTTCCGCAGACGTCAACATTTCCAGACAAAAATACCAATCCTCATAGCAGACGACTCTTGCAGGATACATTGACTGCCTTCTGTCATGGTCTGTCAGGTCTGTCAGGAACGCAAATTGAACCCACAAAAACGCAGGTCATTCGCGATGACCTACAAGCGTGCGCCCCTCAAAATTGATTATGCAATTAACGGGGCCAAACCGGAAACAGTTGTACATATTCACTATCCAGGAGTAATCCTTTAATGCGAAGTTAATCTTCTCTTCCCACATTTCAGACGTAGTTCGCAGAACAAACAGGGCTTACTTTGCGCGTGTGAAACTGATCTAAGAAATTCAAAACTCGGCGGAAGCCCGTGATAGCCGCATAGTAGCCAACGTTCAATCTATTTTGGAATACGGCAGTGCCTTGTGGACGTATGCAGAGCAAGTTCCCATACAGTGGATCGATTGAGCTCCACACAAATTCCTAGTTTGGTTTTGGTCCCATAGGTCAATCGGGGAACGCCCCTTATCATTCCTATAGCGTATGACTAAACATTTTCAGACTCTTGACTGCGCAACTAGTTTGATCTTTCGCATGTCAGGAACACCTTCACGAACAAAATCGATTTTTCTTCATTTCTTTCTTGTTTCTCCCTCCACGTGGCGACTCGATCGAACCGCACTCAAACATCTTGGCGATATCGCTGGCTCGGGCCGGCATGGTGCCGCGGAATCCCCTCAGTCTGTCGGATCACCGCTCAACAAACGCTTTCTGGCTCAGATTTGATCCTCTGAATGACCGGCTATGTGGTTATAAGTCGTCGGTTGTAGCGTGCATTAAATATCCAGGCGACGCACTGCCTGCTTCATGGTTAATTTCCGCGCCGGTTTATCGTGATGTTTTCTTTTTATTCAGATTGCTTTTTATGATCGTATTTGATCACTTTTTTCGAACTAGGCTTACATGCTTGCCATTTCTGTATGCATTGTGTGCTTCAGAAGCCTTTCCGGGGTATGCTGTGCTTTTAGAAGCCTTTTATATATATATATATATATATATATTCTTTTTTAACACGGCTCGCTTTCACACTTCAAAACAGCCTGGTGGCGCTACTGACATGACCTTGCCGGTAGCAATATTGCGTAATATTTAGTTGTTGGTGATTGGATTAATACATTGATCAATAAATAAATAAGTGCCAAACCGACCGACAAGGCGCACCTTCCGATGCGCACCTTCCGACTTTGCCCACACGGATGGCATACTCATGTCATGTGTGTGTTATGACCACCGTCTAGTTGTTCCGAGATTGCGATGACATTTCTCGGTAAGAGTGCATAATGCTATCCCGTCAATTTACCACATATTACCACAAATTATCACGTATGCAGTCAATCAAGATGTATGCAGGCGGCAGCTTGGTAACCACTTCGGCTCTTGACACAGTCATAGTATTTGGGTAAAAAGGTAGGCAAAATGAGGGATTAACACTGGGACATTACTTCAGCAGCAAATAAATAGTTGAACAGCATTACCTTCAGCCTTCCGTGCGATCAGAAAAAAACTCGAACTATCTTATTTCGCCAGAACAAGCTAAGGAATACAATTCGTACATCTAGGGATTGATATTTCGGACAACATTTGGGAGCTTTCACGATTGTGTGCCTCCACGATACACTTTGTGAGTGTGCGTGATGAGTGGAATGCTTCAGGTGAAATCTTTGTTTCAAACTTCAGCTGATAATTTGGTGATGATCGTTGCCCTGACTATTCTCAGAGCAGCCTTCCACGATATTTAGAACACGTTAGTTGAACACTGAGAGTCTTTGCACAGCAGAAGCAAACCCATGCAAACTATATTCCAGCAACCTGGATTGCTGTACAAGGAGTGAAGTTGCTATGACAGGAAGTATATAATCTAAAACAGCACTTCCCTTTTCCGAACACCTGCGACCTATCTAAGCGTGTCACAAGGTCATTTCAGGTGTTGTGTAATTTTTGCTACTAACTCATGGGTTGACCTCGTACAATATCTGAGATAATTGTGCACACGATGAAGATTTTCGGTCAGGGAACTAACGTACAACCGGCCATTGAAACTTTCCGACTTCATTGCGTTGAAGTGTTGCAGTATTGAAGTGTTGAAGTGTTGAAACTTCCGATTTCATTCCGTGTGTTGCATTTTAAGGGCATTTAGTGATTGTGTGCTTCGAAAATCTGTGGAAATACCGTGCAAACTCGCAGCATTACGAAGAACCTCAGTGACCTTTCGCGCCGATTTAGTGATCGTCAGGTTGATTTTGTTCAGAACACCCATTGCTTGTTTTCGGAAAGGTTCAGAAAACCCATTGTTTGTTCTCCGAAAGGTTCGCACCACGACAAAATACGCATCTACATCATAACAACTTGAAATCACCAGTTACTTGTGTAGGGGTTCAGGATTTGGTTTTATGGGAATCGCTACGACCACTCCATTTGTGCGACTAAAATGTAATTTTCATTGGAATAAATAGTGTCATTAGACTAATGATGTTGTTTTTATATGTCCATAGTGTTGTTTCTATGTGTTGCAGGATGATGTTGTTTCCATATGTTGCGGAATGGTGTTGTTTCTATATGTTGCGGGATGATGTTGTTTCCATATGTTGCGGAATAGTGTTGTTTCTATATGTTGCGGGATGATGTTGTTTCCATATGTTGCGGAATGGTGTTGTTTCTATATGTTGCGGAATGATGTTGTTTCCATATGTTGCGGAATAGTGTTGTTTCTATATGTTGCGGAATGATGTTGTTTCCATATGTTGCGGAATAGTGTTGTTTCCATATGTTGCGGAATGATGTGTTTTCTATATGTTGCGGAATGATGTTGTTTCCATATGTTGCTGAATAGTGTTGTTTCCATATGTTGCGGAATGGTGTTGTTTCTATATGTTTCGGAATAGTGTTGTTTCTTTATGTTGCGGTTCGGCTAATCACATAGTCAATTTCCATTATGAATTACCCTTTTAATGCATTTCACGTTTTCTTCCAACCGTTAAAACCCAGGCTGCTGACAACCGTGGTATGCAAACGTTTGCTTTCATGCTCAAAATGTCCAGCCTAGCGCACGGAGCGCAAAACCTGAACATTATATGATAGAGCGCATTGTTCTCTATAAGCGTGCATGTTTTCAGATGGCTATAAGTTTCCGGCGTCGTGACCCAAAATGTGTACCTGTACTTTTCTGCGCAGAAATGACGACTTGTTGAAATGTCATTCATCGTCCTGTTTCGGCAGCTATATGCTGTCACATGCCAGGGTTGGGGCTCAGTATGCTTTTGAGGGATCCCGGATCCTCTCAAACCAAGCGTGACCCCCAACAACTTCAGCTTTTTACATGGGACCATGCTAATAAACCATGACCAATATGGAGTGTGCCCCACCGAAACCGACTTGGGTCCTTCGTGCAGTGCCCCCCCCCCCTCAATAAGCTTGGTAAAGTTATGTTCTTGTCGCATACGTTGACATGCTTCCTTCTTGTATTTCAATATTTCCACCCGTTCATAGTCATCCTAGGTCAATGACCCAGGTGAACTGTGATGGCCTAAGTGGATCGATTGTTGACCATATAGACAATATATGGTACCTCTCAGCGCTGGATTATAATTCGACCTTCCCGTCTTTCCCGATATAGAGTTAACATTATAGGAAAAGACCATAGCTCATCCCAGACCGATAGCTCATCCCAGACCGATAGCTCATCCCAGACCGAGAGCTCAGGTGACCTGGTGTGATCCGGTGGTGTGATGCGGTCTGGCGATGTGACCTGGTGTGACCTGGAGGGGTGACGTGACCTGGTGTGATGTGATCTGGTGTGGTATGACCAGGTGTGACCTTGTGCGATCCAAGTTCATTTTGGGTAGCAAATTGTTGTGCAGGGTAGTTGTCGATGCTGAATGAATTATAATTCACCGCTCCATTTGTGTCCCAGAAACAACGCACATTTTATAGAACTGGCTATGGTGTAACACGCGTGTCTGCTACACTTGGAACTGGGTGAACTTTCCCGGTCAAATGTTACTAGCCGACATTTCATCAAGTCCGTGATCGCCATGTGTTGCGGTACAATGCGCTGTCTGGTACACTGAGTGTATCATTCCAAACCCGCTGGTCTCTGTTCAATCGCTTTATCGTTCGTAGTTTGGAAGTCACCGTGCAATTACGTTCCAGTGCAGAAAAATGTATGCTGCTTCCCATGCCTCTTACGCGTGACCTTGACCTTGAATTTGCATTTTGATAATATAATTTTACGACTTTGACCTACTTGACCCGGCCCGGTGGATCAACGGTAAAGGGTCGACACAATGCCTTCACAGCACTGAACAGATGAAGAAAATGTCACCACGCACCGGCGAAAGCCAAGTTTCTCCACGTGATCTAGAACAAAAGTCGGAGGGGCTGAAATGTTTGCGCCCCTCCCACTCGGCAGGAGGGGGTCTAGACCGACCAAGGGTAGTTCGCATGTTAAGAGCCTCTGGAGACATTTTCGAACCCAGGCGATGCCCAGTGAAGGCACCGTTAATGCCTACAGGGCCGCATCGCCCACCATATTGCAACCGCCTACAACCCTACCCCGATGCCTAAATTAAATACTTTCAACTGCTACCTTGAAACACGATGATCGCAGAAGTACCCAGTCATTTTCACCTTAAGAAAACATTTCTAGGCGGTGTTAGGTCCTTCAACACTCCGCCCGGAAGTCGTGTGTGCGTATTCTGCGACCACAGCTAACTTACAGCATGGCTATCTCCGTATGGCTGTTCCGCACGTTGGAACCATTGGAACTATTGAAAAACGACCATCAATGAAATAAGACCATCCTTGTTTTAGCAGTTTATATCGTCACGTCAAAATGCGCTGGTGACCACTGTACGGCCGTTATAGCCGATGCGCTCTCATCAGAGAACCGACATCTCTTTCTCTCACCGATCGGTCTCACCAGACAGAACTCACTAGAGAGCCGTCATCGCCTCTCACCGATCAGTCTCACCAGACAGAACTCACCAGAGAGCCCTCACCACTCTCTCAATCAAAATATCTCTGTCCATCAAAAGATATCCGTGCTTCTTGGAAAAAAGACTAATTTTGCCGTATTTATCATTTTTAGCGAGACGCGAAATAAATCAGCATATTTTCGAGCATAAGCAGACGCCTCAATTCAAGTGTGCCGATCCCAGCCTTTTGTTAGTCTGCCATTGCTTGCGGGGTGGGGGTGTTCCGCCACCACCGCCGGTCATTTTTTCGACCTAATTCGAGAGCTAAATAGCACAGCGCTTTCAAGCTACCAGCACCCCTCCGGTCGTCCATGTTACATCTTGCGCCACATTTTGTCAAGGTCATTCTAGGTCACTAGTTTCGACGTTTTCGGGGAAACCACGCTTCCGCGTGGCTCTTAATTGGACAGTCCAGCTGCGGTTGATAGCTTGGATTTCATGTTGGTATGTCCAGGTTTAGGTTAGGATGAGACAGGCGGTCAGGTCAATGTACGCCAATACGGAATCTGTGCATACCGCCCACACCCTCATCCTTGGTCATGAAAGGTCACTGTAGGTCTCCAAATTCCAGTCGAAACTACGGATGGGAAGCATACTGAATCTACCTGTGGTTGTCTGTAGCTGTAGTAGTTTATCAGTCATATGCATTCAGTCGCAGATAAAAATGCAATGTAAGTTCGATGGGACAAGAGGTTGAATGTAGATGCAAATTAATTTTGCTGGGTCTTGTGCCGCAAGCCGAATGTTTTTTTTTCTCTCAAGTTGCAGGCGCCGATGTACCTACTCTGTGTCTGACTAATGTATTTTACATCGACTAACGAGAACAAGTCCATATGTCAGAACAAATTAAAGTTAAGCGTTCTCTTACCGAGACCAGCATGGAGCCAGCTCGAGTTTTGGAATTATGATTGACAGATTGGACATTTGAACGCTTTCTGAAGCTAAAGCACATTTTGTGTTAGCGACATCTAGGTCACATTTAGCGCTCATTTAGCGACACTTAGCGACATTTATCGCTCATTCAACTATCGTGCTGAAAAGCTACAATTTTGTTTCCTAACACGGTCTAATCAGTCGCTTGGTTGCTGGTATAACTAGATGATTTGATATTTTCACAAATGCGCTACGATTGATCAAATTTGTGACATCATGGATGATCTGAAAATATAATTTATGCTCTCTAACAGGAGCCACTATGTCCAGACCTGTTGATCAGTGCCTAGATCAACCTAATCGGCGCTTATTTGCTGACGTAAATGGGGCACTGCTTGCAGCATTTACACAATTCTGAACTATTCTTACTTAACCTGACCTAAGACGCCAAATGCACCGCAAAAGGCAAATTTTCGCCCATGGGAATTGCAAGATTCAATAATATCGATTGTCATCTGGCTTGGATCAGTCTGCCAATTCGATATTGAGAAGAAATTGGTCACGTTGAATTGACATACGCTCAATTGCCCACCGTTCGGTTGCATCCTTAAGCCACATCTGTTCGTCACCCATAACTGCCGAAGTCAAAATCTGTGCACTCCGAAGTGCGTGGTACAGGCGTGTCGAAAGTGACCTGAATCAGCTCGCTCTGTCCCTTGGTTGCTGAGATAGACAGGTGGTAGGGGGCATTTGACCCCACCTCCTCAACCTACAACGTTCAGCCAAGACCCAAGCCAACGTTGAGCCAGGTTTCGAGTTCAAATCGTTCGATTAGTCAACGACGGACTCCTTGATGCTACCTGGGAAGTCTTCGCTGCTAATAAACATCAACGAAGATTCCGATTTGTAGCTCGTCTGAAATGGGATATTGTCTTGCAAACAAACAAGAATGCAGGCCAGATGTAATCCGGGTAAAATATATAGCTATGCACGCAAATACACGAAATGCATGTACGCATCAAACGCACGTAGATACGCGAATGCACGATTTGTAAGTGTCATCCTCTGAATATTACAGTCATGCATGATGACAAAAGCAAAATATTACAGCCATACACGATAACAAACATAAGACCAAAACGTTGCAGTTATGCATGATGACAAACGTGACCAATTATTACAGCCATGCATTAAGACAAAAACGTGGCCAAATATTACAGCCATGCATCATTACATATATCACAGCCATGCGTGATAACAATTACTATAGCCATGCATGATGACAAATATTACAGCCATGTATAATTACAAAAACTTGGACAGAGCTCACATGTTCTTCCGTCTCAAGGATTATTTAAATCCACTTCGGGCTAGAAGCCCATTATGCGATATTGTTTAATACAGCGAAGAATGGCTCTTAGATGCTCCTGGGTATTAGACATTGCGTGTAAAGAAAATATACGATCTTGAATATACCAGGAGGTGCTGAGTTGACATCAAAAGTAACGTTAAGGATTATATTTTATTGCTCAACGTTTCGGCCAGGGGCCATCGTCAGGAGTGATAAGAAAATGTCAAGCTTAACAATTAAAAAAAAAGCACGCGGGAAAAAAGCGTGCGAAAAGACACGTGGAATGCAGAAAAGCCTCCTCAGTGGTGCAGACACTTAAAGAAACTCCAAACCAGAAACAAACTATGACAAGATAGAATCCTCTGAGGAAGCCCGAGCCGATGGTCCATATACATATCGATGCATACACTCACGCACATATATAGACATATATCCAATATAACGCGTAATACATAAAATATAATATATGTTCATGTAATTTTATGTGATATACCAAGACGTCGTTTGCGTGTTCAGTTGCGGCCGTAGATTACGTATGTGTAGAGATCGAGGACCTTCAGATCAGCGTTGTCCCTGGCTGTTGCTAGAATTTCTACTTTGAAGTTTGCGTTAGTGTCGCTGTGTTCCATGTTAGAATGTTTGTCGATCATGTGTTCGCCTAAAGGTGTGTATGCTCTCCGAAGTCTGGCATCTCCCAAGTGCTCATTGTACCTATCCCTGATACTACGTTTGGTTTCACCGACATAAAATATTCCAAGACAGCGGTTGCACGTTATTTTATAAACTACGTTTTTCCGTGTGCATCTACCTTTGAGCCCGTTGATACAGGTGTGGCACGTTCTTCTACCAGCAGGGCATGGCGGCATTTCCAGGGCTGAGCGGACCAGGTAAGATTTCAGCGTTGGTCCGCTCGTCCAGGCTACCCTAACATGGTTTAGATGAGACGAACGGATGGCTGCGTTTACCCGTCGACATAGTTGGTCATCGGCAACAGGAAGTCTCATGTAAACATAGTTGGGATTGCTACCCGCTCGATGCCGACGTTGCCCACTTATCCTACTCCTGTTGTGAGGGTGAACAGCACGAGCGGCGGAGTATACCCGATGTGCTGGGTATCCGTTTTCCAGGAAAAGAGTAGTCATCTTCGCTAGGCTCCGCTCGCATGAAATAGTATCAGAGGAGACTCGTGCTGCTCTCCTCATTTGGGATGTTAAAACGGCCTTTTTAGTGGCTATCGGGTGGGCCGAATCATAGTGCAAGATGATGGGGGCTGCCATAGGTTTAAAGTACAGTTCGGTGGTGTAGCTCCCATCAGCCTGAACTACAAACAACGTATCAAAGATTGTACCTATCCCTGATACTACGTTTGGTTTCACCGACATAAAATATTCCAAGAGAGCGGTTGCACGTTATTGTATAAACTACGTTTTTCCGCGTGCATCTACCTTTGAGCCCGTTGATACAGGTGTAGCACGTTCTTCTACCAGCAGGGCATGGCGGCATTTCCAGGACTGAGCGGACCAGGTAAGATTTCAGCGTTGGTCCGCTCGTCCAGGCTACCCTAACATCCGCAACTGAACACGCAAACGACGTCTTGGTATATCACATAAAATTACATAAACATATATTATATTTTATGTATTACGCGTTATATTGGATATATGTCTATATATGTGCGTGAGTGTATGCATCGATATGTATATGGACCATCGGCTCGGGCTTCCTCAGAGGATTCTATCTTGACATAGTTTTTTTTCTGGTTTGGAGTTTCTTTAAGTGTCTGCACCACTGAGGAGGCATTTCTGCATTCCACGTGTCTTTTTGCACGCTTTTTTCCCGCGTGCTTTTATTTTCAATTGTTAAGCTTGACATTTTCTGATCACTCCTGACGATGGCCCCTGGCCGAAACGTTGAGCAATAAAGTATAATCCTTAACGTTACTTTTGATGTCAACTCAGCACCTCCTGATATATTGAAGGTTGTATATTTTCTTTATGCGATATTATCACTTCAAGTAAGCTTGCAGTAAATTAATACTCAGAAAACAAGTAAACATTTCATCCGCTTACAAACATAGCCAGGTTTAGTCTGCACATCAGCGTTTAACAGGCGGACGGCGTGCACGGCACGTGGCCATTCAGAACACGAACCGTCCAGTCAACTGGACACTGCACCCCACATCGTGGGCCCTGCCCTGTCAGACGACGTTCTGGCATTCTCATCTCGTCTCGGGGATAAAAACAGCGGTCCGGCCGCAGCACGGCCGAACGTCCTGCTTTGCATTCTCGCCATTCACCTGTTGTTCGCCACCAACCGTGAGCGTCGCGCCATTAACTCACGGTACATTAAACCGGCTTAATTACGTTGTCGTCATTTGGACGTCACTCAGGAGGAACGCCGACCACGTGATCATAGGAGATTAGTGATCGTGTTAGATCGTGCTTTAAGCCTCTTGTTGCTCGCTTCGTGATGCGGCACGGTCGGTTTGTGAAGTGTGCTGAATGCAGAGATAGTTGTAAGTCCGCACGCAGGCTTACTGAGGACGTATCGCAGCCCTCGTCATTACCTTTCGAGAAGGCATCATCCACTCGGCAACTCCGCACCCAGCTGAGCTGCAGTCACCCGGACCAATACCGGCGGCGCTGAGCTCCGTGGCGTTGCGCTTCACGAGCCATCCGATGATCTCTAGCTTTGTGCTTTCGGTCGGCCAGTGACACTTCAAGGCAGGTCAAAGGTCAATATTTTCAAAGAAGCCGGCAGCTTGAACTCGGCCGCACACCAAATCTACTATGGAGGTGCAAAATAGCAAGTATAATGTAGTTTGGATTCGCACAAATAGATCAAAATTGCATTTTCCCCTATATTGTACCCCTATATAGGGTACAACATTCACACAGGGCCGGCGCTCCAAAAACAAAACTAAAACATTGATCTTGCTTGCTTATATCTTGAACACTAATAGGCAAAGTGAAAGAAATCTGGTATTATAAACTTTGGCAGATAATTTGTTACCATGTGACATCACTGCATTTTGTTTTTGTCAACGGGAGCATGCATGATAGACAGCTTACAAAGCATGCCTCCTGTCTGTCCCTGGCACAAATACCATGAGAAGCACGCTTATAGATAGTTTGCCCGCGTGTTGAAGTCTGTCGCCACCGCACTCGATGCCGGCCTGAAGACGCTGTAGAAGTAAGGAAACCGCGTGCATGGTCTTTGGCTGCGACATTTACAACCAATGCTGCTCTATAGCCTATGCCTAATATGTTCAACACGTTGGACCTGATACACCACGCACCATGCATTCTAACTGACTTCATACCAGGAAGTGTGGAGTACACTCCGAACGCTCTAACCCACTCCACACCAGAAAGAGTGAAGTACACTCCCGTGGAGTGGCAGTCGCACGGATCGACGGCCTTCAGCAGGCTTGATGTGTGCAGGACATCACCTATCCAAGAGCTGACGTACACTCGATGCGGTATGGCACGCGTCCCCAACCTGCTGGACGATCCATCGTTCTCCGGATATGCACCGCACATCGGGGCGGTGCTCGTTCTCCAGGACCTCTCGGTGGCTGTGCTGGCTTAAGGGCACACCACACTCGGTCAACACCGGACGTATTTTCCCTAATGCGCTTACAAAGGCGCCAACCATCACGTGACCGCCATCTCCGCGGCTGTCGACTTGGATCCGGTTCAGACTCACATCTCGTTGGCGAGAGACTGGGTGTCCAGCGCAAACACTGTCGCTTCGCCTGTTAGTAAGGTGATTTACAGTAATGACGCCTTACTGTAAATCGGGCCTTTCCATGCGCATCGACTTATCCCGTTCACTGCGAGCTTCCACTTGAAGTTTCCGGAAACATGGTAGTTCTTGGTGATCCTGTTTCTTGGTGAAAAAAAGTTAATAAGAGCTGTCAAATGACTACATTGGGATTGGCAAGTGATTAATTAAGCCGAATACAGGTCCTAATGGCATTCTAAGCTGCAGTCCTGGCCAAAAACGTGTTCCGAAGTGAAGCGATGTAACTAATCTCATTGGACGGATAATTACCAGGACAACAAGCTTCCTGGCCATCTAATAATATATCAGTCATTTTGGTACATAACTTGCAGTAAGACATACGATAACTACGATTTTTGCAATATATGTAGGAATACAAAATATGTACAAATTATGTACCAACATATGTACACATTATGTACCCACATATGTATAGCGTATGCACCTGCCTCTGCCTATGTGTAGCGTATGCACATGCCTCTGGAAATATCGTTATAAATCGGCAAGCTGACCACTTGTTAACTGAAAGATCTGCAAATGACGCGCCACTGGTCATGTCCAACGACATCGAGCTGCCGCTCGCCGTTTGCCGATGTTCACGAGACTTCGGGTAGATGATAACATCCATTCACAAGATGGCGAGGTTCAGTTGCACACGATTACTGTTCACTTCCATACAAGTTGCATTGCTTAGCGGTATATCGTCATTGGCCGTGCACAACTTTTCTGCCCTTGGTGCAAGCGAACTTGTTGCAAGGATTATTATTATTGCTTCCTGGATTAAGATTATTGGATTATGATAAGTTGGAAAGATGGATAGGGACTTTGAAGTGCTCTCTTTCCCGTATTCTGGTGATTACCCGAATACCTTGGATTTGTTTTGTTCTGTTAAGGGAGAGGGAATCGATCAATTCACGTTAGTCTCCACCCGCTGTTTACACCGCTCGGTGCTAGATACGAACGTCACAGCTTTGGATGACGCTGCAGCGAACAGTGCTAGAACTAAGGTGCTGTTTGCTCTCGGAAATGATGCCCGTCAATCAGTAGTCTTGTAGTTGCAGAACGGAAGGGAAGAGAGCAAGAGTTCGCGTGTGTAGAAAGAGAGAGAGAGAGAGAGAGAGAGAGAGAGAGAGAGAGAGAGAGAGAGAGAGAGAGAGAGAGAGAGAGAGAGAGAGAGAGAGAGAGAGAGAGAGAGAGAGAGAGAGAGAGAGAGAGAGAGAGAGAGAGAGAGAGAGAGAGAGAGAGAGAGAGAGAGAGAGAGAGAGAGAGAGAGAGAGAGAGAGAGAGAGAGAGATAGAGAGAGAGAGAGAAAAAAAAAAGAGAAGAGAGAGAGAGAGAGAGAGAGAGAGAGAGAGAGAGAGAGAGAGAGAGAGAGTAATATAAGGGAAGAGATGGGTAGAAGTAGAGAGGGAATGGTATAATATTTTATAGCCGATTGCAAAGTACTGAACATACACATTTTTCGAGATAGTTTTCCTGCGAGGCAATGGAAATGAACAAGAGACTGAGCTTCTCCCCAAGATCGCAACGGCAGCCCGGGTGGGTGCAGTAGCAACAGTGGCATGTGCACGCGCTGTTGCAATATTGCAGTGCCTCGCCAGTCCTATGCACAACATAGCAGAAAACGATGCCGACTCAAATTTGCATACTACACATAATTTGCATAGTCTTCAGGCTGATAACTGTCTGCAATCAATGTCTCTCCAATCTTCATGCTCAACAGGAAGGTGGGGAAATTACCGAATCCACGTTTTCAATTAACTGCACTAAGCGGTCCGATTTTTTTCGCAGCATTTAATCGTTCACCAATACCATCCATCAACGTTCGGCGTATTCTGGAAAACAGACAGTCGCCAACGCACCAACGGTGTAAGTTATTTATTTCGTGAACGGTGCTGCATCGTTTGAAACGAAGGGCTGGAAAAGAATTAGCTCACGGTCTGACCAGTGGCATGAATGGCACAATCTAACGATTTGACGGCTAAGCCCTGCTATCCAAGATGCCTGGAACTAACAGCTGTGGGCCACAGATACGCCGCCTGCCATTCTCCTGCCGATGGGATCAGTCAAAAGTAGCATTGCAGAGACCCTGCATCAACTGAATCGTTGCACCGCAATCGTACTGTATATTTTTATCTTTTTTTGTGTGTTTGCTTTGGTTGGTTTTTGTTTGTCGCCGGTCTGTTTGCTTTGTGAGTAATCGCACTTGAGCGGCTGTGAGCGGCCTCACAGCGTCGCTGTTGTAGGAGTTCACAACGGTTGGCGGTCATGACGTCGCTGTTGTAGGAGTTCACAACGGTTGGCGGTCATGACGCCGCTGTTGTAGGAGTTCACAACGGTTGGCGGTCATGACGTCGCTGTTGTAGGAGTTCACAACGGTTGGCGGTCATGACGCCGCTGTTGTAGGAGTTCACAACGGTTGGCGGTCATGACGTCGCTGTTGTAGGAGTTCACAACGGTTGGCGGTCATGACGCCGCTGTTGTAGGAGTTCACAACGGTTGGCGGTCATGACGCCGCTGTTGTAGGAGTTCACAACGGTTGGCGGTCATGACGCCGCTGTTGTAGGAGTTCACAACGGTTGGCGGTCATGACGCCGCTGTTGTAGGAGTTCACAACGGTTGGCGGTCATGACGCCGCTGTTGTAGGAGTTCACAACGGTTGGCGGTCATGACGTCGCTGTTGTAGGAGTTCACAACGGTTGGCGGTCATGACGTCGCTGTTGTAGGAGTTCACAACGGTTGGCGGTCATGACTCCGCGGTTGCGAGACGATGCTCGCCTGGTAGCTGAACGTCACTCGTCACACTCGTCACACTCGTCACGCTCGTCACACTCGTCACACTCGTCACACTCGTCATTCTCGTCACACTCGTCACCGCACATCACCCCACACGAGGTGAAATGGCGCAGTTTTCTCGCCAGCTTTGCAGTCTGCTGTCGCTGTGCTGTCGTCTCGTCTTTACGTGGGACGCCTATAAGTATCCAGCATGTCCACGTGAGGTGTCCAGGGGAGGAACTCGTGGACATGAGGCGTGAGAAATGCGGCTGTCAGCAAGAGGCGCATCTTTTGTGTTTGCACGCACGCGGGAAATGGCAGCGTGGCAGCGTCGCTGCAACTGGTGAATTCAGGAGGCACGGAGAAGTGAATGGGCGACTTTCATCCGACTCCAAGCTTTACAGCAAATATACCTTTTCACAATGCGCATTGAGGCCCAATTCTTAGGCGGTAATATGCTGAGAAATTGGCTTAAAACAAAGTTTAAAAAAATATTTACATGAAGCCACATTTGCATGAAGCCTCTTCTCGCATTATACATTTCCGTTGTCATGTTCGTCCCTTTCCGCCAGTCTCATTGCGTTCTTAAGCATGGAGTCTCAACCAGAGCGGAGAAGTCGAGGAAAGAACTATTTGGAACTTCCGAAGAGAAACTGAGACGAAGCACATACCATGAGAGCGATGGTACAGCAGCGATTGTAATGTGTGTGCCGCCAGTTGTGTTTCATGAAAGAAACGGAATTGAGTCACGTTGTGCAAGTGAAGGCGCATTGACCAAATGGTGAATGGCTAGGATCGTGGAAAGTGAGCCGCGGCATGGATTCCGATGGCTATCAACATCTATGAATAAATTTGCTTTGCAAGTACTATGTATTGACATGCTGAAGAGCAAGCTGTCCGATGCGTTGGACGTAAATAGGCACAGGCACGACAATAGGCACAGGACGTGCGCCAATGCCTCCAATGACCGGTGAGCTGCTAGACCGAAGCTGCGGTCACCGGCACGAATGAAGACAAACGAGCCCGCATGCGAGTTCCGCGCATGCTGAGCATAACTGATGGCCGAGATCCCGGCTGCTGTGCACCGTTGGTGACCAGCCGGCCCTGTCTGATGCAACAGTTCGGGCACACTGTGGCCAACACAGGGGCGACAGTCGTCCCCAGCACAGGTGCGACAGCCGCCCCAGCACAGGCGCGACAGTCGTCCCCAGCACAGGCGCGACAGTCGTCCCCAGCACAGGCGCGACAGCCGTCCCCAGCACAGGTGCGACAGCCGTCCCCAGCACAGGTGCGACAGCCGTCCCCAGCACAGGCGCGACAGTCGCCCCCAGCACACTTTACGGTTACTCGGTGCTGCCTCGGTCCCGGGTGCAGCCGACATTTAAACGCCGGTGCACCCGAACACCGGTGCAGCCGGCGTTTAAATGTCCCGAACACCGGTGCAGCCGGTGCTGAAACGACGGGGCCCGTGTGCCAGCACGTCCTCTCGCCGAGACGGAGGACGGGAGGCCGTGCAGCGCCGGCGCGGCGAGCATGACGCACCGTGTTCTCATCAGTTAACGAGCATTGTCCGACCGGCCGCCACGGGAATCTGCGCCACACATGGCAGCGTCCTGTCCATGGCTGCCCACATGACAGCGTCCGTCCATGGCTGCCCACATGGCAGCGTCCTGTCCATGGCTGCCCACATGGCAGCGTCCTGTCCATGGCTGCCCAGTCATCTGATGTCCGCGCTGCGGCGTGACTCAAACTACACGACATGCCGCACTGTTCAATCAAAGCCACAGCTGTGCTTTTTATCTTGCCCTCCGCCATCGAGTGGCCTGTTCTGAGAACTCGTCTTCTGTACCAGCGTCGGAGGATGTATGTCACTGGCATGGGAAGGATGTATGTCACAGGCATGGGAAGGATGTACGTCACAGGTATGGGCAGGATGTACGTCACAGGTATGGAAAGGATGTACGCCACAGGTATGAAAAGGATGCACTCCACAGGTATGGAAAGGCTCTACGGCCATAGGTATGGGAAGGATGTACGCCACAGGTTTGAGAAGGATGTACGCCACAGGTATGGGAAGGATGGAAGAAGTGCACCGTTAAAGTTATTTAACTCGTTTAAGAAAATAATTTCATTCACCACACATAGTTGGCCACGTTGGTCAGATTTGACTCTCGTTCATCTGTTTTGGAACGTTAGGTAATCGAAGTATTGGCAGCATTTTTCGGTCCGTCGATGTGCTTACACCGCTAGTCTCCGGGATATTTTCCGAACCATGATTGAATGAGATATTTTGCCTTGACGTATAGCTTCGTAGCCGAACACCGACTGCTCTATTACATCCGAAAATAATGTCGCAACCAACTGTATCGCGAATAAGTTCACTTTATTCAATTCCAGATTACAGATGTCTGTACAGGTTAAGCTATCAGATAACTTTGCTCATCTGGAAAATATTGGTCGCTGTTATGAACTAAATTCGGAGATTAAAGTGGTCAGAGATTTTGGCTGCTCAGCTAAGTGTTTCATACCTGCATTAGATACCAAATCCCGTGACTATGCCTTCACTAAATTGGCACCAAGCAGAACATTATGAGACAGAGGTGATGTTAGCTTAGTGGGAATTTTATAACATTTTCTAGTGGATGCTTTCGCCTGGTGCTAAAGAAGAGCCGACCTAAAAATCATAATAACACCTCGTGTAACTCTGCCATGCCATATACACACGGATGTGAGAAATCGAATACTCACACTAAACGGACTGAAGTAGCTGTCACCATGACAACCTAACTGCCAAACAACACTCGCTTGGCATAGATTGCCCAGTTATAAGGGATTCGTTACTTTGGGTATGCAACTGATTTAGAGCAGATATTATACATGACACAGTGCTATGTTGTATTACATCATTGCACTCCGTTTTCAAAGCACAAAACATACACCTTCCTGCGAAGACTATATGTTGAAAATATTCATAACTAGGCCATACTTATCACACGAATTTGTAATCGCTTTGCAAATCCATACCATTATAAGTTGTAAGTCATCATTATATTTGAATAAGATCATTATTTCAATGATACCCAAAATGACCTAGGTAATGGTGACATTTGGTACGACTTTCTTGTAACGTTGACATATGCACCTTTTTGCGTCCAATTTCGCCGCCTGTGCATCAATTTCAGCGATAAGCCCATCCATTTTCGACAGTTCGGCATAGCACATCCAATTTACAAATCACAGCTCCAAATTCGGCCCAGCAGCATTCACTTTGGTACTAGTGCAACCTATTTGGGAAGAACTGCATTCGAATTCAGATTTGCAATGAATGTTTTGGAATGTGTGGATAATTCAGTGACAGTGCGATGAATTTCGGCAAAGTGCAAGCAAGTTCGACGCGGAAAATACTGCGCTATGATACTTGTTTTTGTCATATTTGGTTAAATATTTACCCATTGTGCAATAAAGGGCAATTTTTGACGTTTTGTATGTAATTGTATATCCACTACATAATGCGACATTGGCCAGCGGGTAGTTGCTAAGCGGCGCGTCTCAGCATGGTAACGCACTCAACCAATCAGAAGCCAGTAATATTTATTTCAAGTCCGATATTGCGCAATCACAAGGTCAAGAGGTCACAGCTCGTCTAGACATCGTCATGCCACGTGGCGAAGGATGTGCGAAGGGCCGGTACAGGAACCCAACTGAAGGGGAAAGATGGGCAATCGTCAATGCTCACCTTTCTGGTGGTGATTACGTTGAAGTTGCCAGACAGTTAGACATAAAACGAGGAACCGCGTGATCCATTGTTGTTAAATACGTTCAGAAAAACGAGTATGCACAAGACCAAGAGGTGGGCGAACAACCCAAAAAGTTGACGAAGAATCTCGAGATTTATTGGTCCTATGCATCGAGGAAAATCCGCAGCTAACACTGAAGCAGCTGAACATAATCCTCAGGGAAACGTGGCCTGACAAGTCCCGCGTAGACAACTCCACAATTTCCCGGGTGCTTCACGGCTGCTGCGTAACTGTGAAAAAGTGGTGCCCCAGCAGGCGGAGAGAAACTCGGAAAGAATCAAATGTGACCGCTATGAGTTTGCAAACTGGATGATGATGTGTGGAATCTCCCGACACCGCGTATATATTGACGAAGCTGGGTTTAACATCCACCTGATGCGCTCTCGAGGTCCATGGGTAGCTGGCGAGAGAGCCATTCGCCCGGTTTGTGGATCCCGTGGCAATAACGTCACCGTCATCACGGCCATCAGCGACCGCTATCCGAACGGCATCATCTACCACCAAGTTGTCGAAGGTGGTGTCGATAAGCACAGGTTCGCTGACTTCTTGTGCAGCATCAGCGCCATCGTTGGAGAAGACGAGGAGATAACGTTTCTCTTTGACAACGCGCCGTCACACCGGAACGTGAAACATCACCTGACACTCCCTGACGCGCACCGGGTCCGTCGGCTGCCGGCATATTCACCATTTCTGAATCCAATTGAGAATGTTTTCAGCGTGCTGAAGTCGACGGCGAAGCAGCATCTGGCTGTCAGCCAGCACTGGATGGACGACAGGATGGCGGCAGCTCGTGCCGGCGTCACTCTAACCCGCTGGCGATTCAACATCCTCAGAGAAGGCATCGCTGCCGGGGTGCAGTCGGTGACCGGCGATGAGGTACGGCGTCAATATCAGCACTCGAACTACTTCCTGCCGGCCTGCGCAGCCCGTGAGAACATTATCGACTAAGTGACTGTCGCCCACGGACTAGGTGACTTTGATGTACACCCTGTGCTCTGGCGCGCAAGTGTACGGTATGTGCCCAGCATTGCGAACACTTCGTTGTTTGTACCCTTCGTTGCAAGACGTCCATGCGAAATGTATGACATTTTCAAATACATGTTATTTGTATATTTGGGTATTTATACATATGCACTGGTTTAAAGTGCATACGGTTTCAACATAGCCAGCAAACTTAATTTTTACACAACAGAGAAATATATATTGTCCAATAAAAGACCAAATTTTAACGTTTTATGTACATAATGCGATAGCGGCCAATGGGGTGCTTCCTTAGACATCACTTCCAGATATAAAACGATTGACTGAGAGTCCAGAATGGCCTAGTGGGCGGTCGAGCTGCAGTGGATGGCATTGCGATGGCATTAAGATCTGAAAGAGCCGTGGGAATTTGAATGCTATATGGTGGAAGTTCACGCCCAAACCGGCTCTTGTCGTATCTGTCAGGCGTAAAGCAGCGCTGTAAAAGCGCTGCTTTAAAGCAAACTAGGATTGGAAAGCAAGGCGTAAAAAGCAAACTAGCATTGGAGGTAATATTACGCAGATGCATTTATATTGACCAGACATTTCTCTTTTGAACCGTATTTGCGCGTCCAATTTGGTTGCACACAGCCGAAATCGGTTGTTGCCGTGCCGAAACGAGCCTGCATGCCGAATACTATGCTCATTTCACATAATTATAATGCAGTATGCCGAAATTGATTGCACCATTTTTTAAATGCACGCTGCCCGGCCGAATTTCTTCGTCTTGTGTCATATTCGGACGCAACGTGCTGAAACGCCGAAATTGGATGCGCTTAATACTGAAATCCGTGCAGTTTGTTCAAACTTGCACGCAAAAAGGTGTAGTCGCACGTACATCGGATTTGATTTGATGCTTCACTTCCGTGCGGTCGCATCACACAAATAAGGAGACAAATATCAGACAGTAAGAGCGGCACCACCGATCGAAGGATCACGCGGTAAAGTGACCTGTATCAGACGGTAAGAGCAGCACCACCGATCGAAGGATCACGCGGTAAAGTGACCTGTATCAGACAGTAAGAGCAGCACCATTGATCGAAGGATCACGCGGCAAGGAGACATGTATCTGGCAGTAAGAGCAGCACCATCGATCGAAGGATCACACAAAACAGAGGCATGCATGAGTGGCAAGATAAGCACCATCGGCTAAGGATGACACCATGCCACGACATGCATAAAACGAATCATAGGTGATGACCAAAAGCAACTCCCAGGTTATGACCGATAATTACATCGACCCTGTTTGTTTTACGTGAAATTCCTCAATCGTCCTTCGGGAGGAAATCCGGGTGTTCATTCGCTGTCGCAAATGGTTTACATTACATCGCTAGTAACTGTACAAGGAAACTCTCCTAGTTACTGAACGGTTCACATTGCATCGCATAGTAACTGTACAGAGAAACTCCCCCGGTGGCGGGACGGTTCACATTGCATCGCATAGTAACTGTACAGAGAAACTCCTCCAGTGGCGGAACGGTTCACATTGCATCGCATAGTAACTGTGCAGAGAAACTCCTCCAGTGGCGGAACGGTTCACATTGCATCGCATAGTAACTGCACAGCGAAACTCCCCGGTGGCGGGACGGTTACATGATATAGTAACTAAACAAAGAAATCCAGTGGCGGAACGGTTCACATTGCATCGCTAGTAACTGTCAGAGAAACTTCCAGTGGCGGAACGGTTCACATTGCATCGCATAGTAACTGTGCAGAGAAACTCCTCCAGTGGCGGAACGGTTCACATTGCATCGCATAGTAACTGTGCAGAGAAACTCCTCCAGTGGCGGAACGGTTCACATTGCATCGCATAGTAACTGTGCAGAGAAACTCCTCCAGTGGCGGAATGGTTCACATTGCATCGCATAGTAACTGTACAGAGAAACTCCTCCAGTGGCGGAACGGTTCACATTGCATCGCATAGTAACTGTGCAGAGAAACTCCTCCAGTGGCGGAACGGTTCACATTGCATCGCATAGTAACTGTGCAGAGAAACTCCTCCAGTGGCGGAACGGTTCACATTGCATCGCATAGTAACTGTACAGAGAAACTCCCCCGGTGACGGGACGGTTTACATTGCATGGCAGTGACTGTACAGGAAAGCTCCCTCAGTGACGGAAGCATTAGTGATACTTCCTCTTAAGATCTTTCGTCGTGTCTTGCATTAACTTGCATTTTAACCGGTGTTCGATATGTGCATGCGTAATTGTGTGCTGATGTCTCTCGAGCTGGATGGGGATGGCTTTGGTTGTTCGGTGGACATGCTTAATCGACATTGCATTAATGCTCTTCACAGCGTAACAACGCGGCAGTTGGTTTCAAAATGCAATTTAATGCTGGATGCAAAAGGTTGCTCAAAGAAGAATAGTTGTCGTCCAGAAATGAACTGTGATAAAAGTATCACAAGCTGTGTCAAAAAGTGCTCTAAAGGTTTCACAAGATGGTGGTAAGGTTCGTGACAAAACTAACGCTTATCACCCGGATCTTGGTCGTTTTGCCAGATGTCGGGAAATGGTTCAGCTTCGGACAAAAAACGGAAGAGAAAAGTATTACGTATTTGCATTATTCCTCTCTGGTAAATACTAATGTATATACCAGAGAGGATCAAACTAGACTTCACTAGAACAAATCACGGTGCGAACGGCACGGGAAGTTCCCGGAAGTCTGAAGGTAGCAAAACGGCGTGCTTGCCGCTTGTCATGCTTGGTGCAGTGGTTACGTTCGTCCATGGACGATAAGGGAACAAGTAATGGTCTTATGTGCAATTTCGTGCTGCTTTTTTGCTCATAAGTGAATGAACCCACACACTTGTGAGCAACTGGATGACTTTTCGAGCTCTGATGTTTGCAACCTACGTTTGCTAGGCAACACGGTTATGCTTGCCTATCTGCACTGTGATCCACCTCAGCACTAAACATGAGATGAAAGGCCCTCGACCGGAACTCAGAGACAGAACCCAGATCGAAACTCAAACCGGAGCTCACAATTTACAAATCCCAATATGAACATAACGATATATAGCAGGAAAAATTAGAACGAAGAAGGACCACATAAAAGTGAAGATTTGCGATCCGATCTGGCAATATGGTGAAGCTAACGAATCACGCATGAGGTCGAAACCAATAATACATAATCCCACACAACCGTGACTGCGATTAATGTTCTGTGCAAATGTTCAAACGGCAGTTTTCAATTACTTCATATGACCTGCTGTAATTTGTAGTTCAATTATTTGTCATGTGGGGTAATTAATGATGCAATCTGTAAGTGCAATAACGCAATATGCATCGCTTGCTCCATAGTTTGTCTGCCAGTCGGTAATTGGTGGGGACATCACCAGAGAACGACTAGAGCGATTGAACATAAAACTTGAAGCGAGACAGCCTTCAATTTGATCGATTCAGCAGGTGTAATCATGCAATATGAAAGCTGCATAGCATACCGGTGTGCTTTAAAATATCCCATTACTCATTGCTCGCTGCCGGTGCAGTGATCACGGATTCCTCACATTTGGGCCTGCAAAATATTAAAAGCTTCCAGCTTCGTTGAAAGCTAAACAGTTTCAATATTTCAAACATTGAGCTTGTAAGAGATTCCAATGAGTCAAGATCATAATTCAGCAACTTTGGCAAGCCAAGAACTGAAGTGGAACGCAAGACTTGATGACGAGCTAATCAGAACAGGACATTCTGAATGAGGCACAATGTTGCCGTATGCGTCCTCCTTGGCGGCGCTACCCATGTCATCCCTCCCCTACATCATGTGAAGACGCAGGGACGGACGAAAACGTGCGACAAGCCAGCTTTAAATTGAGCATCTCCATGTAACATTCGTTGAGTTAATGATTAAGGTTCCTAAAAGAATGGGTCCTGTCCACCGCCTTCCTGTTTCCAAACAGATGCTTGCTTCCTTTGCCGGAACAGGACTAACAACAAGCCTACGGTAGCTCTACGCAATGAGGACACCCCTTGCTCCTCAGTCCTCGGAGGTGTCCGTGGTCGGTCCAGTATGATGAATGTAGTCGACGGTGTCCCGAGCCGGTACAACTAGCCTCTCTTGCCCCGCGGCTGACATCACCCCCTGCGGACGGCTCTTCTGTGGTGGGTGGTGGTGGGTGGTGGTGGGTGGGGTGGGTGGAGTGGGTGGGGTGGGTGTGGCTGATGGTGTACAGCATGACCGGATGGTGTCCTGTCAGGCTGGTCAGGTTGGCCGTGGATCACCAGTGAATCACCCTGCGGACGTCTCTTCTGTGGTGGGTGGTGGTGGGTGGTGGTGGGTGGGGTGGGTGGAGTGGGTGGGGTGGGTGTGGCTGATGGTGTACAGCATGACCGGATGGTGTCCTGTCAGGCTGGTCAGGCTGGCCGTGGATCACCAGTCGCGACCATCCTGAGCCATGCGCCGGGGCCGGGTGTTCAGCAGGAGCAGCTATGGGTGACGGGGGAGGCGCGGGGAACAGTCAGCGGGTCGGAGTCGACACCACACTCGGCTCAGAGTCTGAACAGTGTAACTCCAGGCAGGAGTAATATCGAGTCAACGGGACTTCTCGGCCACTCAGCTTAGCTGGTAGCTGTCGGCTGCAGCTGCTGGCTGCAGCTGATGACTGTGGCTGCTGGCTGTAGCTGCAGTAGCCGGCTGTGGCTGCAGTAGTCAGCTGCGGCTGCAGTAGTCAGCTGTAGCTGCAGTAGCCGGATGTGGCTGCAGTAGCCGGCTGTAGCTGCAGTAGTCTGCTGTGGCTGCAGTAGCCGGCTGTAGCTGCAGTAGCCGGCTGTAGCTGCAGTTCCCGGCTGTGGCTGCAGTAGCCGGCTGTGGCTGCAGTAGTCAGCTGCGGCTGCAGTTCCCGGTTATAGCTGCAGTAGCCGGCTGTGGCTGCAGTAGCCGGCTGTGTCTGCAGTTCCCGGTTATAGCTGCAGTAGCCGGCTGTGGCTGCAGTAGCCGGCTGTGGCTGCATTTCCCGGTTATAGCTGCAGTAGCCGGCTGTGGCTGCAGTTCCCGGCTGTGTCTGCAGAAGCCGGCTGCGGCTGCAGTAGCCGGCTGTAGCTGCAGCTGCAGTAGGCTGTGGCTGCAGGCTTGTCGCCTTAGACGGCAATATATGAGCGCTGTGCATTGCACAAGCCACCATAAATCAGTGGCCCAGTCCCTCCGACTATCGATAGTTGGTGTTGACTATCTGCTTAGAGTCAAGATTACAGTCGCCTTACAAGACATTTGACAGGCTTGAGACTGGTGACAGAAGGCACACGGAGATAATATCTCAAGCTCGATTTGTACTGCTAAAGCCGTCAAGACCTCTATAATTTTAAGCGCAATCATGCTCGGGATAAAGGTGGGTGCTTTCTGCTTCATTTTTTTCTAAGAGAAAATGCATGGATTTGATATTCGATTTAATGCAATGCATTATCTTTGAACGTAGAGTGATGCTCAATGTGGTTATCTGTAGGCACACTTTAACAATAATTTAATCTTGGAGAATGTATGCCTGTGCAGATTTATCGGTCGTTTACAGAGTGAATTTTGCCTGCCGTCGCACTGGAAGGGCGGCGATGGCTGTTGGCACTCGCAATTCATTTCGTCTCGACCGATATGAAGCCGCAGAATAAAAACGAACCGTTCCCACCAGAACTACCTTTCATGCATTAAATCAACCACTAACTCTCCAGGGAGGATGAAAAGTCACCATTTCTTCCCCGGATAATCGGGCACTGGAAAATTCAGCCGAACCGGACACCGGATCTCCTCTAGGTGGAGTCGGGAACGGAAGCCCAGACTGTGCGCAGCTTAAGCTCGTACACGTACGTCGATATCGCCGTTGGCTTTGCAACATTCATCGTGTACGGATACGATCCGGCCAAGGCACCTCAGGTCACACTGAACGTGATCATGAATGGATGCAAAAGCCTGCTAATGAACTCGTCGGAAATCCGTATTGTAAATTGGTGGCTGCACACAAACCAGGACATCAAATGTTTCATAAGTCACGTGTTATTAAGTACAAATCATCCAAGGTCAATTGAGGTCAATGACTTCACCTCATACAAAAAATGTAACTGATCAGGTGGAGATGTCTTTCAATAGATAAACATGTGACAAGTTAACCATCCCACAACATTAATCCTATAGTGTACGGCATGTCAGTGATTCAATTGTTAAGTGGGATACATTCCATTCGGCCCCCTGCGATGGCTCGATAATGCATGGACCGATTATAAAAACAAAAGATGAATACAAAGCTTGCATCGCCAACCACGTTTTCATCGAACAAAACTTTTACATTTTGAAAACGGTGGATGCCAGCGGCAAAACAGGGGAAAATAAGGTCTTTTGTTGCTTTACTGTACAGCTATCAGGCAGAGCCATACATTTGGATCCAATTACTGCCAATTACTGCCAATTACTGCCAAGACTCAACATTAATAATGCCTTCAGTTGTGGTCTAATTGAAATCAAGTAACACCAAATCATAGGCGTCCCTTCACGGCAGTCACGAGAAAACCACGGGGAGGGGCAATGTCCTCTCAAATGACGAAGGTGACCTTCCGGAGAGCTCCGCCTGTCAAATTGCCTTTCAGACATGACGGAAGTCGACTGTGGGCTACAATGTCCGGCGAGTGTAGCCAGACCTGTCGCCGGCCGGGTCAGTGTGGGCTCGGCAGCCACACTGTCACATTCCGGGGGGGGGGGGGGGGGGGCGGGGCCATGTCCGCGAGGGTCAGTTGGGCTCGGCAGCCACAGTCATGTCCGGCGAGGGTCGGTGTGGGCTCGTCAGCCACACTGTCACATGTCCGGCGAGGGTCAGTGTGGGCTCGTCAGCCAATGTCACATGTCCGGCGAGGGTCAGTGTGGGCTCGTCAGCCCACTGTCACATGTCCGGCGAGGGTCAGTGTGGGCTCGTCAGCCACACTGTCACATGTCGAGGGTCAGTGTGGGCCCCGCAGCCACAATGTCACATGTCCGGCGAGGGTCGGTGTGGGTCCCCGCAGCCACAATGCCACATGTCCGGCGAGGGTCGGTGTGGGTCCCCGCAGCCACGCTGTCACATGTCCGGCGAGGGTCAGTGTGGGTCCCCGCAGCCACAATGTCACATGTCCGGCGAGGGTCAGTGTGGGTCCCCGCAGCCACAATGTCACATGTCCGGCGAGGGTCGGTGTGGGTCCCCGCAGCCACACTGTCACATGTCCGGCGAGGGTCAGTATGGGTCCTCGCAGCCACAATGTCACATGTCCGGCGAGGGTCAGTGTGGGTCCCCGCAGCCACAATGTCACATGTCCGGCGAGGGTCGTGGTCGCGCAGCCACACGTCACATGTCCGGCGAGGGTTAGTGTGGATACCCGCAGCCACAATGTCACATGTCCGGCGAGGGTCGGTGTGGGTCCCCGCAGCCACAATGTCACATGTCCGGCGAAAGTCAGTATGGGTCCCCGCAGCCACAATGTCACATGTCCGGCGAGGGTCGTTGGTTCCGCAGCCACACTGTCACATGTCGAGGGTCAGTATGGTCCCCGCAGCCACACACATTTGGGGGGGTGTCACATGTCCGGCGAGGGTCAGTATGGGTCCCCGCAGCCACAATGTCACATGTCCGGCGAGGGTCAGTATGGGTCCCCGCAGCCACACTGTCACATGTCCGGCGAGGGTCGGTGTGGGCTCGCGCAGCCACACTGTCACATGTCGAGGGTCAGTATGGGTCCCGCAGCCACAATGTCACATGTCCGGCGAGGGTCAGTATGGGTCTCCGCAGCCACACTGTCACATGTCCGGCGAGGGTCAGTGTGGGTCCCCGCAGCCACACTGTCACATGTCCGGCGAAAGTCAGTATGGGTCCCCGCAGCCACACTGTCACATGTCCGGCGAGGGTCGGTGTGGGCTCGCGCAGCCACACTGTCACATGTCGAGGGTCAGTATGGGTCCCCGCAGCCACACTGTCACATGTCCGGCGAGGGTCGGTGTGGGCTCGTCAGCCACACTGTCACATGTCCGGCGAGGGTCAGTGTGGGTCCCCGCAGCCACACTGTCACATGTCCGGCGAGGGTCAGTGTGGGTCCCCGCAGCCACACTGTCACATGTCCGGCGAGGGTCAGTGTGGGTCCCCGCAGCCACACTGTCACATGTCCGGCGAGGGTCAGTGTGGGTCCCCGCAGCCACAATGTCACATGTCCGGCGAGGGTCAGTATGGGTTCCCGCAGCCACAATGTCACATGTCCGGCGAGGGTCAGTATGGGTCCCCGCAGCCACACTGTCACATGTCCGTCGAGGGTCGGTGTAGGCTCGCGCAGCCACACTGTCACATGTCGAGGGTCAGTATGGGTCCCGCAGCCACAATGTCACATGTCCGGCGAGAGTCAGTATGGGCTCCCCGCAGCCACACTGTCACATGTCCGGCGAGGGTCAGTGTGGGTCCCCGCAGCCACACTGTCACATGTCCGCCGCTGGTATCGTGATGCGCCGCGACGGCCAGCAACTCAGCAAAGATGGCCGCCTGACGTGCCCAATGTACTCGGACCACTGCGATATCGACACCAACCAGTTCCGCGTGAGAAAAGTGCGCATTACTGAGAGAGAAAGAGACGAGACAGGTGGTGCGGCCGGTCCGACCGCCACATGAGGCCGCGCCACTCGATGGCGCTGCCTCAGGTGTCCACGCGACAACTGAAATGACACGCGCATCCGATGTGGCGTCAAACGTGGGTGTCAAACGTGGCTACTAGAGGTGGCGTCACCAATACCGCCGGTGGGTGTCAAACGTGGCGACTAGAGGTGGTGTCGCGTCACCAATACCGCCGGTGGGTGTCAAACGTGGCGACTAGAGGTAGTGTCTCGTCACCAATACCGCCGGTGGGTGTCAAACGTGGCGACTCTAGAGGTGGTGTCGCGTCACCGATACCGCCGGTGGGTGTCAAACGTGGCTACTAGAGGTGGCGCCGCGTCACCAATACCGCCGGTGGGTGTCAAACGTGGCGACTAGAGGTGGTGTCGCGTCACCAATACCGCCGGTGGGTGTCAAACGTGGCGACTAGAGGTGGTGTCGCGTCACCAATACCGCCGGTGGGTGTCAAACGTGGCGACTAGAGGTAGTGTCTCGTCACCAATACCGCCGGTGGGTGTCAAACGTGGCGACTAGAGGTAGTGTCTCGTCACCAATACCGCCGGTGGGTGTCAAACGTGGCGACTAGAGGTGGTGTCGCGTCACCAATACCGCCGGTGGTTGTCAAACGTGGCGACTAGAGGTGGTGTCGCGTCACCAATACCGCCGGTGGGTGTCAAACGTGGCTACTAGAGGTGGTGTCGCGTCACCAATACCGCCGGTGGGTGTCAAACGTGGCGACTAGAGGTGGCGCCGCGTCACCAATACCGCCGGTGGGTGTCAAACGTGGCGACTAGAGGTGGTGTCGCGTCACCAATACCGCCGGTGGTTGTCAAACGTGGCGACTAGAGGTAGTGTCGCGTCACCAATACCGCCGGTGGGTGTCAAACGTGGCGACTAGAGGTAGTGTCGCGTCACCAATACCGCCGGTGGGTGTCAAACGTGGCGACTAGAGGTAGTGTCGCGTCACCAATACCGCCGGTGGGTGTCAAACGTGGCGACTAGAGGTGGCGCCGCGTCACCAATACCGCCGGTGGGTGTCAAACGTGGCGACTAGAGGTGGTGTCGCGTCACCAATACCGCCGGTGGGTGTCAAACGTGGCGACTAGAGGTGGTGTCGCGTCACCAATACCGCCGGTGGGTGTCAAACGTGGCGACTAGAGGTGGTGTCGCGTCACCAATACCGCCGGTGGTTGTCAAACGTGGCGACTAGAGGTGGTGTCGCGTCACCAATACCGCCGGTGGGTGTCAAACGTGGCGACTAGAGGTAGTGTCTCGTCACCAATACCGCCGGTGGTTGTCAAACGTGGCGACTAGAGGTAGCGTCTCGTCACCAATACCGCCGGTGGGTGTCAAACGTGGCGACTAGAGGTGGTGTCGCGTCACCAATACCGCCGGTGGGTGTCAAACGTGGCGACTAGAGGTGGTGTCGCGTCACCAATACCGCCGGTGGGTGTCAAACGTGGCGACTAGAGGTAGTGTCGCGTCACCAATACCGCCGGTGGGTGTCAAACGTGGCGACTAGAGGTAGTGTCTCGTCACCAATACCGCCGGTGGGTGTCAAACGTGGCGACTAGAGGTGGTGTCGCGTCACCAATACCGCCGGTGGGTGTCAAACGTGGCGACTAGAGGTGGTGTCGCGTCACCAATACCGCCGGTGGGTGTCAAACGTGGCGACTAGAGGTAGTGTCGCGTCACCAATACCGCCGGTGGGTGTCAAACGTGGCGACTAGAGGTGGTGTCGCGTCACCAATACCGCCGGTGGGTGTCAAACGTGGCTACTAGAGGTGGCGTCACCAATACCGCCGGTGGGTGTCAAACGTGGCGACTAGAGGTGGTGTCGCGTCACCAATACCGCCGGTGGGTGTCAAACGTGGCGACTAGAGGTGGTGTCGCGTCACCAATACCGCCGGTGGTTGTCAAACGTGGCGACTAGAGGTGGCGCCGCGTCACCAATACCGCCGGTGGTTGTCAAACGTGGCGACTAGAGGTGGCGCCGCGTCACCAATACCGCCGGTGGTTGTCAAACGTGGCGACTAGAGGTGGTGTCGCGTCACCAATACCGCCGGTGGGTGTCAAACGTGGCGACTAGAGGTGGCGCCGCGTCACCGATACCGCCGGTGGGTGTCAAACGTGGCGACTAGAGGTAGTGTCTCGTCACCAATACCGCCGGTGGGTGTCAAACGTGGCGACTAGAGGTGGTGTCGCGTCACCAATACCGCCGGTGGGTGTCAAACGTGGCGACTAGAGGTGGCGTCGCGTCACCAATACCGCCGGTGGGTGTCAAACGTGGCGACTAGAGGTAGTGTCGCGTCACCAATACCGCCGGTGGTTGTCAAACGTGGCTACTAGAGGTGGTGTCGCGTCACCAATACCGCCGGTGGTTGTCAAACGTGGCGACTAGAGGTAGTGTCTCGTCACCAATACCGCCGGTGGGTGTCAAACGTGGCGACGCAGTGCTGACCAGGAGTCCGTGATCGCCCATGCGGCCTACCGCCGGTACAGCGTCAGGTTAACCGGATGTCAGAAGCGTATCCGCTCGTACTCGTCCAACATCCAAAATTGCCGGCGTCCGACATCCTTATTTACCGATGCCCAACATCCGTATGTATCGGTGTCTAACATACTTATATACATGTATACCGGTATATACTACTTACATATATACATGTATACCGGTATATACTACATACATATATACCGCCGGTATATAATACCGGTGTCCAACATCCATATACACCTTGTCCAACATCCATATACACCTTGTCCAACATACGTGCATAACCGTATCTACAAAAGTATATACCGGTGTCCAACATTCGTATATGCCGGTGTTCAATATCCGCATATGCCGTTGTCCAACATCCGCATATGCCGGTGTTCAATATCCGAAAATACCTGCACAAAATCCAATAATCAAAAATACGTATATACCCGTGTCCAACATCCGCATATGCCAGTGTTCAACGTCCGCATATACCTGTATCTATTTACATACGTATATACCGGTGTCCAACATCCGTGTATGCCGGTGGCCAACATCAACATATACCTGTGTCCAGCATTCGTATATACAGGTGTCCAACAACATCCGTATATATGGTGTACAACACACACACATACTGATGTTCAACATCCGTATATGCCGGTGTCGGACATCCGCATATTCAGGTGCCCAACATCCGTGTATACCGACACCCAACATTCGTATCTACATCTACCAAGACGTCTACTAAGACGATGTCGGTATCGTACAGGCCATATGCATATGCGTATAATTGTCGGGCAATAACACAAACATACCGTGAGTACAGCCGAAGAAATGTCACATCCGAGTCCTGTGAACCAACGTCAATTCTTCCCCATTTCTGAACAGACCGACGCACCATAAGCTGTTGCAGCAATCGTTGCCACATGCCAGCTGATGGACACAACACGGATGTCAGCTGATGGACACAACACAGATGTCAGCCGACGGACACAACACAGATGTCAGCCGACGGACACAACACAGATGTCAGCCGATGGACAGAACACAGATGTCAGCCGACGGACACAACACAGATGTCAGCCGACGGACACAACACAGATGTCAGCCGACGGATACAACACAGACACCAACCGACGGACACAACACAGATGTCAGCCGACGGACACAACACAGATGTCAGCCGACGGATACAACACAGACACCAACCGACGGACACAACACAGATGTCAGCCGACGGACACAACACAGATGTCAGCCGACGGACACAACACGGATGTCAGCCGACGGACACAACACAGATGTCAGCCGACGGACACAACACAGATGTCAGCGACGGAACAACACAGACACCAACCGACGGACACAACACAGATGCCAGCTGATGGACACAACACGGATGTCAGCTGATGGACACAACACAGATGTCAGCCGACGGACACAACACGGATGTCAGCCGACGGACACAACACAGACGCCAGCCGTCGGACACAACACAGATGTCAGCCGACGGACACAACACAGACGCCAGCCTACAGAAGCAACGCCAGATGCCAACCAACGGTCCCGAGCACCGGGACAACATCAGATACTGTGTGTGACCCTGGCCTGGATTCAGCCACAGCATCATAGGTAGGTCGGCGGGTTCAAAATCATACCAGGTGCATCAAGGAATGCAATACATTCCCAACTTACCTTAATCCATAATGAGCTCCGTAGTGGGGCCACTGATTTGACACCGCACAGCACAGACACAGACACAGACACAGACACACAGATACAGACACAGACACACAGACACAGACACAGACACAGACACAGACACACAGATACAGACTTGTATTGAGGTAGTCCACAATGGACTTGTGGCTATTACAACCTTGCGCTAATTAGATAAAATAGCATAGCAGAAAAGGTCAAAATCACAGAACAGTTAAACCGTTAAACAGAACAGTGGTCATATATGTCATAACTAAAACAAATACAGCAGGGTGAGCAGCAAATCAGCCCTGCACGGGTGGCACGTTAGACAGGTGCCGCCGTAGGTGGTGACAAGATCGGCACGGGAAGCCGCATCAGCTCGGGTGGCAACGAGCTGTACATAAGTGGTGCTCTGGAGCTAAATCGCCTCTTCCCCATCTCAGTGCCGGACCGGGGGATATACAAGTGATAGTCCTGCCAGGTGGTTCGGTTACGAATCTCCGCCACGGTGGTGAGATCATGAACCAGTGACTCTGGCTCACCATGACGGCGCACCTTGTGCGTGAGGTATACGGTATGGTATCTGGCTAAGTTATCCGCACTGAGCCAGCCCAGTCTCCTCAGCAGATCAGAAACATGGTCAATTTTTTGCGGTGGAGTAGCTCTTAATTTCTTGAATGAGAGATGGGTTCTTTTTGGTTCCGTTATCGTACCCAGAAATACAGTAGCGGATCTGCGAGAAGACCAGGGCATTGACCAGCACGGAGATGACGGCAGGTGGAAGGTGCCCCCTTAGATGCGATAGACCACCCAGAACTCCAAAACAACGCCAAGTCATTTCTGAGACGTGCGAGTCCCAGCTGAGCGAGCGATCGAAAATATGTTCGAGATATCCGAAATGGTGGGAAGATCGTGATCACGAAATTTCACCGTGATATCCGGTAGGGCATGCAGATGTTGTGGGCTTACAAATAGCATGAACTGTGTTTTAGCAACGTTAATTTTCAATCCATTCGCTCGAAACCATATGTCGAGGGAGGCCAAAACTGTTTCTATATGAGCGACGACTTTTGAATGTCAGATTTACTACCACTGACCAAAATTTGGGTGTCATCGGTGTATTAGATAACCATTGCGCCTTCGGCGAACAGACTGAAGTCGTTGGCGAAGACACAGTAGAGGAGAGGTCCGAGAGATGGTCCCTGCAAAAACGCCTATGCTGTTGGGCAACGGGGCAGGTTTTTGGACGACACCCTGACTGCCAATGAGGCTGACACTCTGGGTGTGATTCTGACGATCAGCCGAAAACCAGGATGTATCGATACTGTGGATATTTAATTTTAACAAGAGTTTTGAGTGGTCTATCACATCAAAACATTTGCTCAAATCCAGTAGGCAGAGAAGGGACACATCGACGTGGTAACATGCGGATAGGATCTGGTCAGATATGGAGGTCAGGGCGGTTTCCGCCGAGTGACGAGAACTGAAACCGTGTTGAGTTAGAGGTGGTTTTCGGACAGATAGTTGTAGAGCTGCTGGTGGACGGCACGCTCTACAATTCTCGCAATGACTGGGACGATGGAGATGGGACGAAAATTGGAAGGGCTAGAGGGATCGCCGGATTTGAAGATGGGATGAACGAGGGAGTGCTGACAAAAATCAGGAACATCGGATTGAGCAAAGCTGGTGTCGGAGCAATGCAGTGCTCCGTAGACTGGTGTTCATAGACAGTCAGCGCACCAAGGCGGCGACACATTAAAGCTTTGGTTCCATCCGATACAACCGGGGCGCTAGGGTTCCTTATTATAACAGTCCTGATGGGAGCATGGATGTCAATGATGGGTAAAAAGATGGCCAGAAAACAGTCTCACTTGAGCGTGACGGAGAGAAAATTAAAAACAGAACCCCAGTCGGCCGAAAAAAGATCATGAAGCAAAACATTGGGATCTGTACGGCGAAACATCGGGAGCGAACAGTGGCACCGCTCGGTCTAGATCTAGGCATATTGGCAGAAACACGAACAAATCTACGCGGACTTAGGCTACACAATTTTGTACGGAAATGCTTCACAATGCCACGACAGTTGGTGTAATCACGTCAAGATGAGAGCCAGTCGAATAGGTGGGCGAGGTCACACCCTGAGATAACGAGTAATCAAAAATAAAATCAGATAGCGCACGCCTGCCTGGAACTGAGTCTGGCTTACGTAAGTCCCAATTCAAATATATCGCAAGTAAAAAGGTTTGGCCTTGGGGTAGTCCACAATCACACGTTGAAATTGTGCTTCCAGCTCTGTGTAGAGGAGTTTTCAGGGCCATCCCTGAAGGGGAAACTCTTCTGGCACGTTGATAGTTTAGGGTACCTCAGCGTTGGACGATATTTAAGACCCCGGTTAAATTAAATGGTTCGAATCCTTCATCTCCGAGCTCTCATCTCACATCTCTTGACACGCACTTCCAAAGCCAGCACTTCTATATTGTGCATATTAGTCAACGGATAAATGGCCACGAAGATTAGGCATTAATGGTGATTCGATCAGCTTGACAGACAGAGCAACAGTTTCACATACGATCTCCAACGTACATTCTAACCGGTCTTCATTCGCTCTACGCCTTACAAGTATTCAAGCGGTTACATCTCAGTCACCCATAGCGATTTGCTATCAGCCTCACATACCTCCAGTGGTGAAGCGGCGGCTGGCCAGGCGGCGGCTGGCCGCCCCCGAGTGGCGTCCTTCCGCCCAGAACGTTCGTCGACAAGAGAATGAGCGCGAGTCCGTCAGTTCATCTCCGACTCAGTTACTAAGTAACCTCAGGCAACGCCGTACCACGTGACCAGCTCGCGATTCGTCATAGTCACCTGGTCTGCGCGCGCATTGCCAGGGCGTCGGCCCGAACAAAGGCTCGCTCTGAACTGGCGTCTAGAGAGCACAATGGCTCTCTCTGAACCCCGTGCACTGTACTGCAGACGGACGCGACATCGCTCTGAGATATCAGAGACAGACTCTGATCTCAGCGCAACGGTCCCTACGGTGCGTGTGTGCACATCGGCAGCCTCACTCGGTCTGGCGTCGCACACGTGGGCTGTATCAGCATTTCACCGGACGCTGGCGAACCACAACAATCGGCTGACTGGCAGAGGCTCGGTACTGCAGCCTCTGATCTGGCGACACGGCGCCCGACACAATAGCGACACTCGATCACATCACCCACTGGCAACGGCGGTGCGGCGCGCGCCGGGGAGGGGACTGAATGGCTGGGATTTAGATGCCCCAAACCCAACTTTGTTACATCTGTAAAATCCGCTTTCAGGTCAGTCACATTCTGTCTCGGTGGACGGTATGCGGTGCACATAACGAACTGGCGCTTACTGTCTGCTCAACCAACATCCACGTATCCAGCTTGCTGTTGGAATGGGTGACAGCCGTAGTTATTTTCAGGAGAGACGCGCTGATGCCGTCCCTGGCGGCCAGCGCCACTCCGCCATACCCTTGCTTGTCGGGGCGATCGGCCGGTATAGCTCGTGTCCAGGCAGCAGCAATAGTCTGTTGGGCGTCACAGGCTTCAGCCCGGTTTCGGCCAGGCATATGATGTCATACTTGTTACGATGCAGTTTATCAGAAAGAAAGTAATTTGGACATAATGCTTTGGATGTTAAGCACGCCAATGGTGAGTCCTGAACCGGGAGCTGGCCACAGCTCTCGGCGTTGGGCGCCTTTGCTCCCCCGCTTCCTAGCACCGGAGGGACGGGGATGGCCGAGTGGTGAAAGTGTTGAGCTCTGGGTGTCAAAGGTCCCGGGTTCGACACTCGCACCACTCGTGACATTTCCAAATCCCGCGGCTCACCGGCGAAACAGTGTGGACGGGGCCATTAGCCGTGATCGTGCATAAAGTGCGTCGTGAAACACCCAATAAACAAACAAATCCTAGCATCGGACGCGCCTCTGGTGCACCTGCTCCGGCGAGGGTGGCCGCAGGAGCTCGCTGATAGGTCGCCCGGCAGCGCTGACCCAGTACCGGCGGGTACGCAGTCACCTTGTGACGTGCCGCTGTTTCCAAGTTCACAGAGACCGATGCGGGTCGAGTGCTGGGCGTAGGCAGGCGGGGGCAGGCAAACAGCAGGGGCCACAACCAGCACGAGCGCGCGCACAGCAGCCAGCAGCACAACGAGCCGCAGTGAGTCACGGTGACTGAGAACACGCATCAGTGCCATGATGCGATTGAAGACGATGATGTCCGTCGTCGTCCGTCAGAGCTGGTAGGTCGCTGATCGCCGTCCTCTGGTAGAGCCGGATCGACACTGCTCGAACTCGCACACGTTCGCACGTTACAGCCCCCCCCACACACACACAAAGGACTGGCACCAGAGACACGGGTGGGACGAGGAGCGCCGGCGCCGTGAACCGACCCCGAGAGCGGCGCGCGAGCGACGATTGTACCACGATTGATAATCTTCTCTATGGTCAAATCCGAACAACATTTTCACCATTGCACTACGTTTCAAAAATAGAAGCAAAGTATGAACATGAATCGATACCGAAGCTAACAAAAATATGGAACAAATGCTTGTAACCATAGAATTAAATGAAAGAAAAACACCTTATAATATTCTTCCATTTCAATGAAGTAGAGAAGTGTGAAAGCAGAGGTAAGTAAGCAAAGTAAGTAAAGTACTAAATAAAGTAGAGGGCTATATATATATATATATATATATATATATATATATATATATATATATATATATATATATATATATATATATATATATGTGTGTATATATGTATGTATATATATATACATATACACATACTATATATATATATATATATATATATATATATATATATATATATATATATATTAAGTTCATCCTTCATGTCCGATAAACAGAAGCTTAGAAAGATACTAAGTTATCTTTAGCAGCAGGGTTGCTGGCAATTGCCTTCTTATGCTGTGCACTTGATCTGGTTATAGGGTCCGACAGGTGACAAGTAGCAGTGGTTCTGACAGTGGTCTCTATAGGTGACAGTGGTCCTGACAGGTATCAGTTGTCCCGACAGGTAATAGTGGTTCCGACAGGTGGCAGTAGTCACGGTATGTGACAAATGACAATGGCCACGACAGGTGACAGTAGTCCCAACAAGTGACAGTGGTCCCGACAAGTAATAGTGGTCCCGACAGGTGACAGTGGTCCTGACAGGTAACAGTGGTCCCGACAGGTGACAGTGGTCCCGACAGGTGACAGTGGTCCCAATAGGTGACAGTTGTCCCGACAAGTAACAGTGGTCCCGACAGGTGACAGTGGTCCCGACAAGTAATAGTGGTCCTGACAGGTGACAGTGGTCCCGACAAGTAACAGTGGTCCCGACAGGTGACAGTGGTCCCGACAGGTGACAGTGGTCCCGACAAGTGATAGTGATCCCGACATGTGACAGTGGTCCCAACAGGTGACAGTGGTCCCGACAGGTGACAGTGGTCCCGACAGGTGACAGTGGTCCTGACAGGGGACAGTGGTCCCGACAGGTGACAGTGGTCCTGACAGGTGACAGTGGTCCCGACAAGTAACAGTGGTCCCGACAGGTGACAGTGGTCCCGACAGGTGACAGTGGTCCTGACAGGGGACAGTGGTCCCGACAAGTAACAGTGGTCCCGACAGGTGACAGTGGTCCCGACAGGTGACAGTGGTCCCGACAGGTGACAGTGGTCCCGACAGGTGACAGTGGTCCCGACAGGTGACAGTGGTCCCGACAGGTGACAGTGGTCCTGACAGGGGACAGTGGTCCCGACAGGTGACAGTGGTCCTAGCAGGTGATGCTGATCCCGAAGTAAACAGAGCGCCCTTTTGATGCTTAAAGAGTAATTCCAGGGCAATTAGAGCCTATATGTGATCTTCAGCGTGATACGTGTGGAGTTTGCGACATGCTTCATCCGTTCAGACAGCCCCGCAGGTGCTCTGGGACAGTCTATTCAACGGCATGCAGCAAACGTATGAATGTTGCGGCATGCCTAGGAGACGGCTACAGGGAAAAAACGGCTTTGCGTTAGCTAATCAAGCTGGAATTTGCTCGAGATTACCAGGCCGAAAAGCGAAGCAAGGACGAATATTGAGCCCTGGTAGGAGAAAAGGGGACAAAGGTCCATTTACCGCTTAATTAATTGCTATTGGCTCTGAGCAAGATACTCTTCATTTACCGCTTATCTGCGTCGGGGGCGCAATTAACAAGTGGCACGACCGGTACTTGGACGCGGCTTAAGTGGCGCGAGCGGTAACTGGAGACGGTTAAGCGGCGGTGAAAGGTCTCCGGAAGTGGACGGTCGATTCCTGGCAGCAGCAAGAGACAGGAATGTCGGAGAATCTGCGGGGGGGGGGGGCTGAATCTGCCAATAGATGTTTTTCTATCCCATGCATTTGCTTTGAAGTCCTTTAGACATAGTTTCCATTAATATGGTGAGGACACATTACAGCGGAATTTGCTCACCAGTGAACCAAATGTATATTAAAACCGTACTTTTCGCTGAAGGATTTTCGGTGCAGCCGGATGAGGTGCAATGGCCGACTTGTCAAAGGGAGCTTCGACGAGGCTGTTGCCAGGACGACAACTTCAGCTGCGTGGACGCGCCTTATTCTCAGCTGTTTTAGAAGTGCACGTCTATGGTCCGTGCAAACCCGCAACTACTGCTTTGCACACCGTTCGCATTGCTGCGAGCTGCAGCCATCCGCATTTGGTCGCTCCTGCCATCTGTTGAGGAAAACCTGAAGCAGGCTGCTCGTCCATCACATCCGCTGGATGTATACTTCAGATCATAAATCCGCGCCTGGTGGGATACCATGCAATGCACCAGCCAGAATGTAGAATAAAAACAGCTCCATTGACTAGATAGCACCGAAATGGCAGATGTTCTCACGCATGCCGCGTATGAAAAGTCTTGTTCACCTTCGTCCGTCTGCGGATGTGGTTCACCGAGGAAACACAACGTTCGCACTGGCCCATCCATATAGCACGACGCATCAAAACGTTCACACATATGCCCACCCATATGACACGACGCATGGCAACGTCCGCACTGGTCCACCCATATAGCACGAGGCATCACAACGTCCACACTGGTCCACCCATATCGAACGAGGAAACAAACGTTCGCACCGTAGTCCACCCATATAGCACGAGGCACCATAGCGTCCACACTGATCCACCCATATAGCACAAGGCATCACAACGTCCGTACAGAATGAGTTTAGAGCGTGAATTCAAATTGCTGGTTCGAGCATGTTCGCTTACATATTCGGTCCCATTCACCTTTACGTTTCTCCATGTGCTTATCTGTGCTACCTCGTGAATTCCGCGTCTCGAAGTGGCCAGAGTTTGCGGTAAGAACTATCTCTGGTTTGAAGTGAGTAGGGTTTGGAGACATGTCGTCTCCTAGAGTAGAAATAGGCGGCAGCTGCCGCCTCCCTGGCCCTACGCCCCTAGTGCTGGTCAGACCTGGCCAGCAAAGCGCAGCCGAGCAACCTACCCTCCAATATTCTAAGCCAATGTCCCAATCCCATTGCCAATTTCGAAATGGGCCAAAGCGGTCGAACAGCCTTCAATTGAGCAATCAATACCGATTAGCACTAAACCTCATTTTCAGCTCGCCAACTTCAAATAAATGAAGGCGAGCTTATGAAGACATTATTACATTTCGATGCAGAACGGAGCATGTGACCCATTTCCTGCACACGTTGGATAGCTCGTCTATCTGGGAACTATGTCATTACAATTGGCACATGTGTTCGCAGGTATGCTTCAAATGCACAGCAAGATATTGCGAGCGGGAGGGAAAACGTGCCTTTCATCAGGATGCTCAGGATGTTTTATCACATGCCGAAACATCCCTTGTGCATTCAAACGAGCATCTTGGAACTGATTTCGGCTGGCGTCAGAGACGACTAGCGTCAGATAGTATCCGAAATGTGATGGTCAGAAATGAATGCAATGTTATCTTTGTGTGTCATGCATGTATATATATATATATATATATATATATATATATATATATATATATATATATAGATAATGTTTACTTCCTTTGACGTGTTTTGATCATCAACAAACCGATCTCCTATCAACCAAAAAATGGGTAGTTATAGAAACAAGCATGCCAATCCATGGCCGAATAAGAGAGTGTGGGAAAACATGATGAGCGGGAGGGAAAACATCATCAGCGGGCGAAAATATTATATTACTATAGTGCATGAGATTTAATGCAAACAACATAAAGAATTACCCGATGAACTACTTAACACTAACATCAATCATCAATGTCATCAAGTTCTACTGATGTAGCCGCTTCACAGCCGTGCAAGAACACATACGTGAAAAGCTTGTGAAAATTGCGGCAAACACACCGAGTCCCACCGACATGGCAGCAACATATAAACAGTACACAAACACCGCAGCAACCAGCACAGCGCTGCTTTACGCCTGACAGATACGACAAGAGCCGATTTGCGCGCAAACTTCCACCACATAGCATTCAAATTGCCACGGCTCTCTCAGATCTTAACTTCGCAATGCCATCCACTGCAACTCGACCGGCCACTAGGCCATTCTGGACTTTCAGTCAACCAAAGGTCGAGTACTTGCTCTCGGAGAAGAAATCCACTATCACATCGGCGGAAATTCTTGGCTTCTTCCACAAGTTCGCCGTTGACAATAATCACAAATCAATCGTATTCACGGATGGGTCGAAACACGAGGCAAAGGTAGGCATCGGCATCACTGGACCAGGTCTCAGACTTTCCAAGCGTCTACCGGATAACTTCTCCATCTACTCCGCTGAAGCAATGGCCATTCTGGCCGCTATCACCATTCTCATGAGGCGTAAAGTTAGAAACGTAGTAATTTGCTCAGACTTCAAATCTGTCCTCCAGTCAATTAGCAACACCCACGACTGTCCACATCACTTCATAGATAGAACCCAACAACTCGTGGCCCATAACGTAAACATGAACTTTTCCTTCCTCTGGATTCCGGGCCACGCCAACATCCCAGGTAACGAATAAGCAGACCGGCTCGCAAAGCAAGCCTTAGCATTGAACACTTACCCCAGCTTGGAATATTCGGTAGACGATTGCAAAGCACTTCTACAACGCCACATTCCCCAACATCAACAGAACACATGGACACAACACAACTCAACACAACACAAATCCAACCACACCCACGCAATCAAACCAACAATAGGCACATGGAACGCATCAAATCAATCCCACCGACAAAAAGAGGTCATCCTCACTAGACTTAGAACTGGTTGCACAAAACTAACACAGCCTCAATTAGAGGGCGACCAATATACAACACCGCACTGCGGCACCTGCAACACCACGTTAAGCATAGGCCACATCCTGCTAGACTGTAGTAGCTTTAGCTCTCAAAGACAACCACTTGAGGCATTCTGCCAAAAAGAGGGCACCACCCTATGGCTTCCATCGCTTCTCGGTGACAAGCACCCAGAACTCCTTCAATTGCTATTTGAATATCTGTATGCCACAAAACTAGCAGGAGCACTGTAGGCACCACACCACCAACAATCACATGAACTCGCAATGCATGACCGCGAAACACTCGTAGGAAACACGTAAATAGCCATCCCCGCATGGCGTCGGACGTACACGAGCCGATTTGCTTCTCAATTAGAAATAAATGGCTACCTAGCGGTGCCGTCGGAAGTAGATGAGCCGACTTGCTTTAGGAAAACATAAACCAAACATAAAAATAAAAATTAGCATAACGTAAAACGACTACCCAGAGGAGCAATCGGACGTAGATGAGCCGATTTGCCTTGCAACTCATCACGTAGACGGCTACCCAGAGGTACAGCGGACGTAGAAGAGCTGAATTGCAAAACACCGTACTAACCCAACTGACAACCCTGCATGGCATGCTTAGACTAACCCGCTACCAACAACTAACACGCGGCGGCCGGCGTGATGGGCGGTGTGGACAATTACCTCCTTGTTCGCACGATAAAGATCCCTCGGTGCTCTTCGATAAGAGCAGGCTAAAGCCGGCACCCTGCCAAAATCAACTTCTCGCCACTCTCAAAACACCCCTACCCCCATCCAAACTACGAATTATTTTGTGGAGGAGTAAAGTAAAACTAAACCATTTAGACATCAGGGAGCTTCCCGAACCCAGACCCCGCCTTCAGCGCCTAAAATATCACGCAAACTAACGTAAAATTCCTTAACATAAATGTCCACTTGCCTGCACCTGGATCGCAAACGCTCACTTTATAGACAGACATGTACCGTACTCGCTTTAAAGGCGGCGAAAATGACCTTTATGGTCCGGCACGCCTAAAAAAATCACTACCCCCCGCAGCAACACGCGAGTCATGGCCGAAGAGACACGAGTCACGATCGCTGTGAACCCCACGCCAAACCTCTTGCTACCGTGCTCGCTACTTCTGGACGATGTGGACGTTCCCACAGTTTGACATGTTGAAGATGTCTCGGATCCGTGAGAAGACATCGTCACCGTGTTCGGCACACCAAGCTGATTGCCCGCTGGGACGTTCTCGGACATTGCTCGCTGCACGACAATGTCCGCTTCTTTGCGTAGCGTTCTCAGCAGCTCACTGACTCGTGGCGTGCGAGTTGTGCTACATATGCACATGGGCACCGGGCATCCGGCTGCGAGTTGTGCTACATATGCACATGGGCACCGGGCATCCGGCTTCGAGAGCTCGCTTCGCGTGGGCGATTTTTTTTCTGGCGGAATGATTCCCCCCCACCCCTCAAAAGCTTGCCTCTTGGAATTTGTATTCTAAAATATGCCAAGGGTGATTTGCCCAAGCGCCATGCAAGAATACCAACTAGCACTTCCAGGCTTTTGGTGCGGTTTATAGCCATATAATATGGGTTTTCCTGGCCTGGCATTTTTGAGGAAGGTGCTACGCCAGCTCCTTGAAGTGGGCACTGGGAGCCTTCGGGATCTTCGGGACATTGGAATGCTATCGTAGCGAATGCTCTGCTGCTTCCACACTGCTCTCCGTTTCGGGTTTTTGTCGACCTCTCGGAAAATTCCACGACTACCAGCATTTTCGTTTTTCCATCGGTATTTCCTCCCACTTCATTTGTCGACTTTCATACCTGCCGCTATGCACGACAAGAATGGTAGTCTGCCGCCACACAGTCTGCTGAAGAGCACGAAGGCTTCACCAGTGTCGTTGCCGTTTCTCGTGCAGCACATCTTCTCCTTTTTACCCAAACAGGTGTATGCCTTCCTTTTCCGCCTCTGACAAGTTTTATTCCCATCACCTTCAGATTCCAAACTTGTCACTGGCCCGTTTCGCGTCTCTGACTCCTGCATATTTGTCATCCGTTTCAAGGTTACCAAGCTTATGATTTTTAGGGAATTGATTAACGATCGAGAACGTGCTGATGAATCGTGCTGGTTTCATAATCGTCACCGTTAGATTTTTTGGCCTCCATAAAAAAAAACAGTTGGCAGAGTCCATGGCTTCCTTGTCCAGACTGGTAGTGGGTACATCACCACTCAGTTTCTTATTGTATTTATGCGGACGCTGGATCCAATATTCTGTCTTTTTCATCGCCTCTCTGCTGCAGTTTGATTCCACCGATTGCGTGGTTCTTTCTTCCATTGTTGGCTCGGTTGTCCTCATTTCTTCTCATCTCTCCATTTTGTGAAGTTATTCCATTTCCTTCCACGCCAAAAAGGGAGGAAAGGGATTATCTCTCCGTTCCTTTCTTCCATAGAACCAAGCTTGATATTAGTCATCAGTAATTCCTCAAGCACATGCTCAGGTTGTTTAAATTCAACCTCATGCACTAGCGCCATATAGTAATATAGTATTCTCGCCCGCTCATATTTTCCCTCCCGGTCATGATGTTGTCCTGCCCGTGAATGATTCGGCTATCGATTGCACGCATGGTTTATAACGACAACTGCGCTCTTTTAAAATATGACATTGGTTTATTCATGATCAAAACAAATCAAAGCAGGTGAGCAATTAAACAATAATATGCATTCACGAAGACAACATTGCATTTATTTCCGACATTCATATTTCGGACACTATCTAACACAGGTCGTCTCTGACACAGGTCGTCTCTGACACAAGTCGTCTCTGACACAAGTCGTCTCTGACACAAGCATAACGTCTGACGTGCCGCCCGTGCCGGATTTATTTGCTGCTCGCCCGGCTGTATTTTATTAAAGTCATAAAGTCATAAAGTGTTCAGGCTTAATAAGAGCCACAGGGGCCCATCTGGGTTAAGCCTATCTAGAAAAGGTACTAGAAATGTACATACGCTCACCCCAATCAATCCCTTATCTCAAGTTCCTAGGGAGCTATATATCCCAGCCTATCTAGCACCATTCACTTGCTATTGCATAACACACTCAACAATTACAACTCCTCCAATTATACCCATTGTGCTACCATAGCCAATCTCATCAGTATCACATCCCGAAGGAAGGTGCTCAATCCACTGCTAGGTACACCCTATATAAAGTTATAAAGCGATTAGACTTAATAAGAGACCCAAGGGCCCATCAAGTTAAGTCTGTAAATGGAAGATACCATAAGCCTGGTAAAAAGGCCCACCCCAGCCATCCCACGTCCTGAAGAAACCAGTCCACCAATATCCCACACACCTATCAATGCCTATCTACCCTATCTATCCAGCCCTATTCCCCTGATCCCTCTTAACACATGTGGATTGAATGCCTTATCAATAATTTTCAAACTGCATCCATGCCTTAAAGGGGTCGGTGCCGTGCGCACTTACTTAACATAAATCTCAACCCTTCCATCACAAATTAGAACTAAAAAAACAAGATTTTCCTGTCAAAAATTCGTCCACCCTACTTTTAAATACATTCAATGAGGAATTCCCCACAACATCAGCAGGCAGCCCATTCCACTGATCAACAACCCTTTGGCTGAAGACCGCTTAACTGTCCTACACCTCAACTTGTCTAAACTGAATTGATGACCCCTATGTGATACTCTAAACTGAAGAGCGCCATTCAAATTGACCTGATCTAGTCCTTTAACAATTTTGTACATTTCAATCATGTCCCCCTTAACACGCGCACTGGAGGGGGGCGAAATCCGCCCACCCCTCCGGTTTTTCGCAAATAACTGCAGATTTTACCGGTCGATGTACGCGATTTTCCGTGTACCTGCTTAGAAATGAACGGCGCGTCGTTTAAAGCAAGAAAAATGGAAATCAGCCGAACATTTTTCAGTTAGTGGCCGCTAAATTAAAAACAAAATCCAGCGCCAGACCACAAAATCGGCGCTGATGCGCTTCCCGTATACTCGCAACAGGGAAGTGTTCTTGGCAACACTAGCGATTTGTTTGATGTATATTGATATGCTATATAGTTTCAAGGTCATGTTAGCTGACCGAGGTCAAGTCAGGTAAGTTCATGACAGGTTAATGGAACCAAACATGATCAACTGGAATGTTGTCATAAATGCCACTGTTTGTCATTTGTACTGTTTGTCATTGCGTTTCCGTACTTTGTTCATGTACTTCACTCCTTTGTTCACGAAGCCGACTGCTCCGAGCTGCCCGACGGAGCAGTCGGGCGGGCGGCCGGTTCCGGTAACTGGAACAGGTAACTGACCTGATAAAGTGATGCTAAATAGGTGACCTGAGGTCAAATGTTGGGTCTAGCATCTGCATTGCATCATTAGTAATGTCCAAAACATCATTGATGCCCATTTTTGAGCATTTAAACACAATCACAGCGATCCATAACGATGACAAGCCAAGCCACGCAAAACCAGAAAATGTTGCCAATTTGACCTCATTTGACCTTGAAAATATTGACCTAAGGTCATGAGATTTTTACACAATAGTGTTCACTAGCGTACCCATCCACCCTGAATTTCGTTCCTCCAGCTCTCTGGCTGGATCTTAGGGGGTGGCGGAATCCCCCCCTCCAGTGCGTAATTTTCAGAGGCCCTCCGGGGCGTGTTAATCTCCTATACTTGCGTGAGTACATATCTAATGCCACAAGCATTTCTCCATATTCTAAGTTACCTATTCCACTGATGAGTCTAGTTGCTTTGCGCTGCACTCTTGCTAACACATCTATATCTTTTTCTAGATAGGGGCTCCATGCTTGTACAGAATATTCCAAGTGGGATCGCACATATGCTAAGTACAGTTTTTTTTCATGACTTCCTTGCTCTTATATATCACACTTCTATTAATTAGTCCCAGCATTCTGAGTGCCCTGTTCCTAGCTGATATACATTGTTTTTCTGCTTTAAGGTCTTTTGAAACCAACACACCTAAGTCCCTTTCCTCTTCAATAACATCCAGTTCCCTCCCTCCCATTTTATATCTAAAAGTCTCACCTCCAGACCCCAGATGCATAACATTACACTTGTCATAGCTGAAAGACATCTGCCATTGATCAGCCCACTATTTTAGGTCCTCCAAGTCTAGTTGAATATTTATAGATTGATCACAACTGTTTGCCACTCCTACCAGCTTGATGTCATCAGCAAATTTGAACACTCTATTCCTCAGCCCTACCTCAATGTTATTCACAAAGATGATAAAGAGAAGTGGCCCTAGAACAGAGCCCTGTGGTACTCCACTCAGAACATCCTTCCAATCAGATTTACATCCATTTAACACTACCCTTTGTTTCCTTCCTCTCAACCATGCTTCAATCCAACCTATAACTTTTCCAACAATCCCATGTTGCCGTAGTTGATGAATTAGCCTCCCATGTGGAACGTTATCAAAAGCTTTGCTAAAGTCCAAGTACACAACATCCATCCTGCTTTGATTGTCTACTTATTTAGTAACATACTCCATGAACTCCAAAAGGTTAGTTAAACAAGACCTTCGAGATCAAAATCCATGTTGAGTATCCCTTAAAATGTTGTGCCCATCAAGATGAATCTGAACATTCTGTTTAACCAGATTTTCTAGTACCTTGCAAACTATTAAGGTCAAACTGACTGGCCTGTAGTTCCCTACACACTTCATACTTCCCTTTTTGAAAATTGGTATTGCTTTTATTATGACATGTATGACCACCGGTTTAGCTGTTCTGTGATTTATACCTTTTTCTGCTCTGCTATTTTACCTTATTAGCTCGAGGTTGTAATAGCTACAAGTCCATTGTGGATTATCTCAATACAAGTATGTCATCTCTGATGCCAGTCGCAGATGTTGTCTATGGTGATTTCACTGCAGCCGTGGACAATGAAGTTTTCCGCCTGCGATGCCAGCAAGCTGCAGCCAGACTTCAGGAGGTTTCCGAGAGGGCTTTTCCCAAGAGTGTCATTTATGAACCATACCGGTTCCCAGCTTGTCTTTTGAGATTGATGGCCAAAGAGAAGCCGCTCTCTGTGTCGGCATTCCTCAATTGACAGCGAATTTAATGTTTATAATGTTGCCACCTCCGAATTCTGTTTTTTTTGTGCAGCACGATGGTGAACTATAATGCTCAAATATGTTTCTACCTTGAAATTTTGCACTTAAAAAACAAAGATATATGTGATTGAGACTCAGATTGTGGATATTCATAGCAAATTTCAAGTCCATAACATTCAAAATTACTGAGACATGGCGTACCAAATGTCCAGTGATGGTCCCCGCGTTGTAAGAAATTGATTGTCGCACGTCACCGCCGCAAGCACCGTTTGAGGTCAGTTCGGAACCAGCATCCGCGGCACTAGCTTTGGCGTTGCTTGCACCTTTCATCCCTTTGTACATCGTTTTTTTCATAATGAACAAAAATTGAACTTTTTCCCAACAAAAAAGAAGATCCGAGGACGTATAACCCCACGTGCTCGGACTGGTTTCTATTGCGTCTATCAGGTTCCTAGCAAAATTGTGGTTGCAGAAACATGCACCCCATGGATGTAAGACCAGATTCAATACTTAACCTCAGAATACCACCTGACCCACCATGATCTCAAGCTTTTGCTTTTATTCATGGATGCGTTTCTTGGATATCTTAGGATGCAAGGCTCATGACGGCACTCAAATTCGGCCTCTGCGCTGCCCTATGCTCGGGCTCTGCGCTGCTGAATGCTCGGACTCTGCGCTGCTTAATGTTCGGCCTTTGCGCTGCTTAATGTTCGGCCTCTGCGCTGCTTAATTTTCGGCTTCTGTGCTGCTTAATTTTATCATGCTCCACTAGAAACGAAGCTTCGCCAAATAGGTTAATTGTTAAGTTTTGGACAGACCTGTGACGTCACACGCAATACTTCGGGTAATATACTTGACTTGTCTGAGCTCAGCTTGTTAAACACTGACGGCTGCCGACAAAAGTAACGAAATCGACCCGTAACGTGTCAAGTTAAGCAGGGGCAGAATCTGCCCCTTCTCCCCGGTGGGGAGTGTTTGCTACCCCCCTCCGCAGTGAGGAGTGTTCGTGCCCCCTCTCTCCGCAGTGAGGAGTGTTCGTGCCCCCTCTCTCCGCAGTGAGGAGTGTTCGTGCCCCCTCTCTCCAGTGGGGAGTGTCATGCCACATCTCCCCAGTGGGGAATGTTCGTAATGGCGTAATGTGATTCGGTCCCGTCACTCCAGCCAGGAGTGGAGTAATGTGATCTGTTCCCCCACTCCAGCCAGGACTGGCGTAATGTGATCCGTTCCTGTCACTCCAGGCAGGAGTGGAGTAATGTGATCTGTTCCCTCACTCCAGCCAGGACTGGCGTAATGTGATCCGTTCCTTCACTCAGCCAGGACTGGCGTAATGTGATCCGTTCCTGTCACTCCAGGCAGGAGTGGAGTAATGTGATCTGTTCCCCCACTCCAGCCAGGACTGGCGTAATGTGATCCGTTCCTGTCACTCCAGCCAGGACTGTCGTAATGTGATCCGTTCCTGTCACTCCAGCCAGGACTGGTGTAATGTGATCCTTTACAGGACTGGCGTAATGTGATCCGTTCCCCCACTCCAGCCAGGACTGGCGTAATGTATCCGTTCCTTCCGAATGTGATCCTTTACAGGACTGGCGTAATGTGATCCGTTCCCCCACTCCAGCAAGGACTGGCGTAATGTGATCCGTTCCAGTGCGGAATGGCTGGCGTGAGCCGCTGCTACGCTCCGACAGGCACCTCTCTGTGGCCGGGACGGCTTATCATTGATTATGACGGCGGCCGGCGGTCGGCGGTAAGCAGCTTATGCGGCGGCCGTGTGCCGGCCGTCGGCCCTGGTCGGCTAATTACTGCAACGTGCACCCGGCACACATGTCACCGGGGTACTGCACCCGGCACACATGTCACCGGAGTACTGCACCCGGCACACATGTCACCGGAGTACTGCACCCGGCACATATGCCACCGGGGTACTGCACCCGGCACACATGCCACCGGGGTACTGCACCCGGCACACATGCCACCGTGGTATTGCGCCCGTCCCCAGCCACCGGGGTACTGCGCCGGCCGGCCGCTGGGCAGCAGCCACTGGTGCGCCACCTCGGCCGTAACTGGCGACACCAGGCAGACCGTCCCCAGCCGACCACTCACTGGGCGCTGCCCCAGACGGCCCTAATGTATCAGTTGTGAGGGTACTTCCCCGGCGACCTCAGGCTGTCAGACAGCGCGTACACAGCATGTGCCGATTTCTGATATGCTGTCTGTCGACAACACCACCCAGCCCATAAACACGAACTGCGGCATTTTTCCACTATGCTTAGTTGTCGTGCAGCAATTGCATTACATGAAGTTCCCATGTTCTAATGTAGCTGCAATTCAACGCCAAGCTAATTATAGATGGAATACCCATTTATGACAGCTAGGGAGCAAAATATCTGCATTGTCAACAAGTTATGACGTATTTATTGCCGTAAAGATACAATGAATCACACAATGTTTTCGCCATTGCATAGCATTTGTAAATACGCGCAATTCCGGAGTTCTCCGCATTTAAAAAGCAATATATGTGTGCAACAGCCAGATATAAGCGTTCCCATTACCAACTTACTACTTCTACAGCTTTGCATGGCTACCTGAATGTTATGATTGCCACGTCCCATGTGGCCCAATAACAGGGAAAGGGGAAACTTATGATTTCTTAGAGAGGGGCAGGATAAAGAGAAAAGACTCCTCCGAAAGTTGGCGAACCCCGCTCATGACTCCCCACTGTACGCCATTAAGAGCCGTAAGGCAAATATAACCGGCCGTTCAATGTATATTACATTCGGTAAGAAAGCACCGATTAACCGGCGCAACACGATAGCTGCTACGCATGCACATTTTCGTACAAGAACGTATCCACTGTTACTCACGCCATGCAGAGCAGCCGATACAAGTCAACTGATCAGGTAACCAGGCTCTCATTAATAAACAAAATGTACCTTTACTGTAAGAATGTAACTCATGTGGAGTTACGTTATGCATTAGATCATGGACGGCCCCGTTTCGTCAATAACCAACCACAGTTGGCGAATTTGGCCGTGTACGACAAACTGGGAGCCAGTGCTGCCACCTGGCTATGTCAGTAACAAACTTGGAGCTAGTTTTGCCACCTGGCTGTACCAATAACAACCTGGGAGCTAGTTTTGCCACCTGGCTATGTCAATAACAACCTGGGAGCTAGCTTTGCTACTTGGCTATTGCAATATGCAACTTCCCGAAGCTAAAAATGCACATTATGTGCGATAGTCTAAAGTCAGAGAAGCTGATGTTGGTGAAAATTTGGTTGCAACCAAGTATAAAGTTAGCCTCCATTGACAGGGAAAATAAAAATAGAGCAAAATAATACTTACGCTGATACACTAGTTCACTTATTTGCACATTATACGCTGATAACACTCCTGGTGATTGTCTATAACCGAAAGCTCGAGTTATTAATACCGAGTTATTTTGCACTATTTGTATTTTCCCTGTCAATGAAGATGAACTTTATCCCTGGTTTCTTCCTAATTTTCCCCACCATGAACCCCATCAGGAAAATAATGTCAGAGAATCTTACAGAATACCTCAGGTAGTCATCAAGGTCCTCCTGCAGGTCACGAGCAGGATTGGCACAGTTTTACCTGCACCTGCTGTCAGCTTAATGTCACAGAGCCTTCCAGAATACATGAAGTAGTCATTAAGGTCATCCTGCAGGCCACAAATACGATCAGCACAGTGTTCTCTCGCCTGTGGGAGGCTATAGAGCGCGCATACAAATATATCATCAAGGCAGTGGATAAATGTCAGAT